>CAIGRF010139006.1:56466-77851 GCA_903798235.1 Fraxinus ornus
TATTTCATTCCAACTGTAACTCTCCTTTTAGACCCTATAAATATAGGGATTTGATTCTCATAATAATACACACAGACAAGTCTATTGACTTTATTCTCTCTTATCTTTTCTTTCTTTTATAACATCTATCACATATTTCAAAAACTTCTATTATAATCTACTAAAAATCTAACTTTATTCCCCACCAAGCACTATTGTAAAAAATAATTTAAATTTTACGTAGTTTCCTCGTATGGCTAAATTGTTATAAATAATTATTACTAATTGAGTGGGGTTGAAAATGGCCGAACGAGCTCGATTCGATTCTATGGATAAATTTAGTTGGACTCTGTCGACATTCGTGGGCCTCGAACCGAACAGTCCACGAGCCATGATTCGACTTGTTTTTTAAAGAAACCAATCAAATAAATTAAAAAATTCAAATGAAATACGATTAGAGAAATTTGACACCGTCTTCCTTTTCTCAGACTTGTGACCTATTATTTTTATCGTAGACGGAATTAAAATTGTATACGAATAAAATAGTGTATATTTTTTTTATAAAATGTCAACAATTAAAGAAAACAAACAAGTCGGTCCACGAGTCCAAAACAAACCGGCTAGACAAGCGGAGAATTAAGAAAATTAGATGAAGTAGTCATATACAGTCCCTATTTGATACACAATAAAATTTTCATTCGCATTCTTCTACTAATTTTTAACCACACATTTTTCAATAAAATAATATTTTCTATCACATCAATAACTTTCCTTCTTTTTCAACCACACGTTTTTCATCAATCTACTATTCCAAAATACATTCTTTCAAAATAATATGACTCAAACACACCATAATTAGGAAGGAGTGGTTTAATTCATTGGCTCGTGAGTTATATTCAATCAAGAATACGGAAGTTTTACAAAGAATGTTGAACGTTAATTTAAATTTTAGCCCATGTTTGGTAAACATTAAAATTTTCATTTTCATTCTTCTACTGATTTTCAACCACACATTCTTCAATAAAATAATATTTTTCATCACATCAATAACTTTTATTTATTTTTCAACCACACATTCCGTATCAATCTACTATTCTAGAATATATTATTCCAAAATAATATGGCTCAAACACACCCTAATAAGGGAGACGATCTGACCTATGACAAGCAATAAGACTGGCCTAATTATTTTACTTGTATCTATCTCGCTTAAGACTTTTCGTGTCTTCTACTTTCATAACAGGAGGAAAAACAATTAAATTGGTCAAAATATAAATAAATAAATTTGAATTCAATTTCATTGTCGTTGAATTTAATTTGAATGTCATGAATACCGTGAATTGTACATTATTTGTTGAGTTGTACTGCTGCAACACCTGATTTGCAAACAGTTTTTTGATTTTTTGTCTTTGTCAATGAGCCTGTATCAAGTGGAATTCTGTAAAATTTCTATGGAAATTTCTCAGTACCTATAGCATTACTCTATTTATTTTTTCTTAAAGTTGTAAGTCCATGGCAGCTATACGCTCCCTATTCGCTCAAGCCCACGTAGGGGTGGCAACCGAGCCGAACCGCTCTATTTTATTTTTTTAAAAAAAAAGGTCTATTCAAAAAAAAAAAGCTCGCGAGCTGACCTCGACCCGCAAGTAACGAGCCGAGCTCATGGCCAACTCGGCCCATTGCCACCACTAGGCCAACGCTAATAGCAAAACCCTTATTTATTTTGTCTCGATGTGGCAAGTCCATGGCAACTATTCAAATTTATTAGGAAAATGCTACCCTTACAGTCTTCTTACACAATAGGTTTGACAGCTTTTCAAAAATTCGAACGTGGCACACCAAATTTTGAGAATTCCGTCCCAAATGAAAACCCGTCCGGTCCAATTTAAAAGATAAACCCAATTCCCACATCACTCTAGCTCTCCCCCANTTCGTGATCGTTCAAATTCAAGAAGAGCATTGGAGCTCGTGAATCAGCAAAAGAGTTTGCAGAATTCATCACAGGTATTGTTTCTATCACAGTTTCTATCTAAACACAATGCGAATCCTGTTTGGGAATCGAAAAATCGTTTAATTCCGCTGCGCATGCATAAGTAGATTCCCAACACACACACTAACAAGATTAAACGTGAAATGGGCAAAGAAAAGCTTTAGTCAAGAATGAGGAAATATATAAGACAAAAACTTCTCTGAACAAGTTGAATCTTTGATGAAATAGATGAAGAACAAGTTTTTCAAATCAATCAAATGATTCTTGTAATAAATGAATTAGATAAAAACTAAGTAAACTCAATGATCATTTAATGAATAAGCTCTTTAAAATTCTCTCATAGGGTTGGTTGAATTGAATGCAAAAGAGTTTGGTATTTATAGAGCAAAATAACCAAATGCAAGGACTTCGACTGATACATTTCGATCGACCGAAGTCCAATTATAGCCATTGTAAAGTTTTCAAACTTACCCATTTCACGTTTAATCTTGTTAGTGTGTGTGTGTGTGTGCGTGTGTGTGTGGCGGTATCATGAAGAAAACAAATCCCAAAAATTCAACTAAAATCTTGGAAAAGGAACCGTGGATAAAAGATTAAACAAAGCATGCAAAAGTATAATAGAACTCCAAATTTTCAGCTTTTCAAAAATTCATACCTTTAGTTTTTGTGTGAATCGGACTGGGAAAACAAGGAATGGAACTTCAAATCTTCAGAGGCCGAGTAATGTAAGATCCGCGAAGAAATCTCTTGCTGAAAATTTGGCGATTGATTTATCTGTTCGGTGGGGGAGAAATCTCTTGCTCCAAATTTGGGGAGAGATTTGGTTGGGTGAGAAATTGGGATTAGGGTAGTAGAATTGGAGGAGAGCTAGAGTGATGTGGGAATTGGGTTTATCTTTTAAATTGGACCGGACAGATTTTCATTTGGGGCGGAATTCTCAAAATTTGGTGTGCCACGTTCGAATTTTTGAAAAGCTGTCAAACCTACTGTGTAAGAAGACTGCAAGGGTAGCATTTTCCAATTTATTAACCTCGACTGTCAGTCCATCAATTTAGACAGTGGTGGGTCTCCTTCTCGTACTGGAGCAATGTAAAAGCACTATTCGCGTACCTTCTGTTCTTTGAATGCCTGCAGACAAGCCTTTTGATTAAGATATCAAATAGCACACTTGAACTTTTGATCCATTATTCTTAAAATATATACTTTCCTCTCTTATTTTCAATCAAACATTTTCAATAAAATAATATTACATGCAAATTTAATTTTTTTTTTCTTATTTTTTAATCACTATTTCAAAATACATTTTTTTAAAAAAAGGCATCCAATAAAGTCAAAAATGAGAAGAATGGATGGATGAATAATCAAGAAAGAATTAATGGAACAAGAATAAGAACAATTATTATATTTTCTTCGTCATTGTCGAATTCTTGTCTTAAGATAAGAATAAGAACAACTATTATATTTTCCTCTTTCTAGTAGAATTCTTGTATTTAAGACAGTAAATGTGTCCCTAAGAGTTTTGGGGTTATTTGTCGAAGTTTTTTTGAAAAATTTTAGTAAATTTTGATAAAAATTAATTAAATGTATTGTTGAAAAATTGAGTGGGTTCCATAAAATGCGTTTGTTGTATTAAAATTTTGAGAGTGAACGATATCATAACAAATAATAAAGTGAATATGAATCCAAGTATCGCTCTTACGAGAATTGAGTACTTAATTAAATATTCAGTTAACACTAACTATAATCGAATAGCAAAATTGATGAAAAAATATAATTGATAATTAAACATATAACTAATCTAATTATCAAACTAACTAATTAATCAAGTAATGGAAAATCACTGTGACCTTGAATCCCTCTAGTTTGTTCCATTTTAATACCAACCCAAGAATTTGACAACATTTATTCATATTTGAAGATCAATATTTCTATTTTATTTAATAATCTCTCTTGATTAGAATTAAAAACATTCTCACACATAATCCTACGTTATCTGTATGAAATATGTAAATATACGAAAATGCATTGAATCACAAGAACATTCATAATATCATGTAAAACAAAGCGGTATATCTTATCCCCTTCTAACTTTAGAGTGATTGTCATAATAAATGTTATAGTTCATATTTTTTCTATGTGTATCTATGGTCTTTCATCTTTTTATTTCTTTGCAAATCGATCATTATCATCTACAATCATTTGTAATTCATCTGCTTCAATTTTCGAGAGTTTTTAATTGAGTCCCGAACTTTTCAAATTTTGTATTTAACTTCCAAAACTTGTGAAATCTATTAATTCTTCATATTGATTTTAGCAATTCGGATGATCCTTGATTACTCCAATTAAGCTCAAAGGCCATTCTTCGCACCAATTGCATCCAATTTGGAATTTTTTTTTTTTTTTTTCCTACAGTTAAGATAATTACACTAAATTAGGTAGATATTAATTCGATTAGCAATAATTCTTCAAGTTTAGAGGTCCAAATAAGCGTATAAAACAAACATATAATTGTAATTAAAATTAATTACTACTTTTGACCTTAATTTTTCAACAGCTTTTTAAGTTATCCCAATCAAGCACTAAAATGCTGATTTTATACCACAAATTTTGATAATTTGACGAGTGACGGTAGAGATATCAAGGCTGGCCCCCTACCGCAAACCTCAATCTCCCTTGGTAATTATCACTAGTTATTGTTCATCAATTGGAATTAAGAAGACACATAATTATTGAAAATTTGTTAAATAATTAATGTTATGTAGCTCCTCTGGATTGCAATACAATCTAGGTGACGATAATGTGACATTCTCTAAATTGGGATTGCAACCCCAATGGGACTAACAAATTTGCTACTTATACAAAATTGGTACACAATCTGTGTGAGTCCCACACACATGTGAGATGGTTGTGTACTAAGTGTGTAAGTGTAAAATTTCTCATGGGAGTAAACAATATTACTCAATAATCAAGTCTCTTTTTTCTCTGTAACTTGGAGCTTATTTGAAATAGCATAAAAAGTTGAGGCCAAAATCAATAATTAATTTTAATTAAATATTATGTGAAATATACAAACTTTAATCAAAATCAGCTAAATTTTTATTTTTTTTATCGAGCAACCCATTGGTGATATTATTTTCACGATAATCTTTTTTCTTACTTAAATTGACAAAATATCTGCTTTATTTTGTTTTAAGAATGTGACTTAAAAACCAAGGACTTATTTGGGAGTTTTGGGGTATAGATTGTGATGAGATTTTTTAAAATATCGATTTTGGACGTTTACAAAAATCCGTATCGGGAGTGATTTTTAATACTCATTTTTTAACACAATCCAACCTATGCTTACAAGTCTTTGTACAAGCTTTTCCAAAGCTGAAGTGCCGTGCTATTTCTCTTTGCTAAAGGGCTATCTTTCATTTTGAAAACAGGTTGAACGAATCATTTGCAAATCTGTGCTGATCATTTCGTTTCATTTTTAGTAAAATAGTGAAAGATATTCTATTTGTAATGATAAAAAGGGGTAGAAAGGATAAAGCAAAAACAAGATATAGAATAGTAACTCACAATTCCAGAACGATAGTGAAAAATATTCTATTTGTATTTGTAATGATAAAAGGGGTAGAAAGGATAAACAAGATATAGAATAGTAACTCACAATTCCAGAACGATCTTGAGTTAAACCTTGCATATCATACATAATGCCTTTCGATGCTCCAAGCCATCATCTTACTACAATAATTCTTACTAACATCCGCGTTGTGGCTAATTCCACCCAGAAGGTAATGGGTATGGATTATTCCGTTTGGCCCGTAACTTATTTGTATAAGACTTCATTTCTCAGAAAATTCAAGCAACTGAAGATCTTGAACTTTAGAAATTTATTATCGAGCGTTTCTAATTTAAAAAGTAAAATAGAATTACATATATATATATCTATATATAAAAAAGGAAGGTCCTAAAGGAAGATTGTTGATCCCTTTTCTGATGACGTAAATCATGAGTAAATGTATCCATCATTAGTAAAAATTTCAATTTATATTTCTTGTATGATATTTTTTGTTCATTATTTTTACTTAAAAATGAAATATTTATTTATATGTAACTAATTTTTACTCGAGCAATTTCTTTTACTCATAAGTTCATAACTTTTTATATTTAAAAGTAACTTTTTTATTTTATTAGCAATATTTTTACTTGGACCGTGCTAGACGTACTCACTCAATTACTACACCCTTTACTTACTGCTGACGTGGCTGGGCTTTGACAATTCAACACAAAAATTAAAAAAAAAAAAAAAGGCGCCAAAACTCCCGTCATTTCTATGAAAGACCAGTGAAGAAGCTCCCGGCGAAAAATGGAGCAACCTGAAAAATTCGGCGACGTAGCCGGCGATTTGGACGACGGCGACCACACGTCAGCGAACCCTTTAATTTTCCCCCCACACGCTGACGTCGAGACATTTTCTTACAGAGATGAAGGGGAAGCCGACAACTCCCACGGCGACAAATGCGAATCTTATAAATAATATTTTAATTATTGCATTTTTTTTTTATTTACAAGCAATTTTTTTTTACATATAATTAGATTTTTTTTGTTAAATTATTATTTTCTGAGAGTAAAATTAAAAGGAAAATTCGAAGAAACAATGAAAAAAAAACACCGATTTTATGGATTGAAAGATACAACTCAAATTTGTTTTTAAACTATCCAGCACCCCCACAAAACTATCAAGCAAGAACCTTTTTCAACCATTCATAAATGATCAACCCCATATAATTTTCAAGAAAAAAACGACTATCACAAGCAGGTGAATACGCAATAAACATTAACGAACATTGTTAAGAGTACATTTTATTACAGACGACAGGTTTCATCTTCTTGAGGATAATAACATGACAGACAATCCAGGAGATGCATACCACACAATATTTACAAAACTCGAGTTTTTCAGACCGAACGCTTTTATCTGGTCAATCTGTTTTTATCGTCGTCACCACTCAGTATCCTCCCTGTATATAGGCGTTCAAGCGGTTCAACTCCTCCCGATACTCGCTCACCACAGCACGAACCACATCTCCAATGGAAACCATGCCAATCATATCACTGTCATTAATCACCGGAATGTGTCTGATACGGTTATCTGCAAACAGGGTCGAAAACTGCATCCTAATTTTCCCTTACCACCAATATTCAATTGCAATTTCTGTAATTTGATTCACTATTTTTCTGCATAAGCGGATGGTATACCTGTCATTAGTTGCATTGCCTTTATAACTTTGGTATCTGTTGTTACCGTGATAAGCTTGTTCTACAATAGCCGACCATACGAGTTCACAGTATCACATTTTTTCAGTCGACATAAGAAAGACCATGAGAACATTAATTAGGAAGTGAAGGTACTAAATTTCAGAGATATTCTTGAAGAAACTAGTTGGGTATACCTCTTCAGTCATAATATCCCCAACCTTAGTCGACTTTGATGATCTTCCTTGCACGATTATTTTCCTCAGGTAATCTGAGAAAACATTTAGAGTACGTTATCAAAACAAAATTGTGGGAATCGGCACTTGCATAGACCAAAGATGCATCCTCCAGTGCTATATAAGTTCCTGCGTAAGTAATTCTAAGAGGCCTTATTTCAAGCTTATAATCCGTTCGGCAAACTTATAAATATCAAACTTCGTATTCAACCACACATTCCAATGGACCCACCGCAGTACTATCTTCGTATGCACCACTCGTTTCTATCTATTTATAAATTCTTCCCAAGCGGAGGCTTAATTTGTAGAAACTGTAATGTGCCGAATTAATTCTGAATCTAGGTAAAATTTAAGAAGATTGGTCATTTATCTGTTCGTGATTAAATCAAACAACCTTGTAATTAAAATTCTTGAAGACGATAGAAATGCTTTAACAAATGCAACTCTCGATGATTAAATAATACATTATAGATTCAGTAAGTACAAAACCATCTAGAGTTTTTTTTGTGTATCTCCAAATTTTTCGTTCTAAAATACGTATGCACCCAAGAAATGATGGCAACAAATATGTACAAGAATATAGGCATTGAACAAGGACAAGTAGCATTTTTTGAGCTCTTTAGAAGGATAAAAGGTTGTAGTACAACACTTCATTACTTCCCCAGGGATTATAGGTATATACGATACAAAAAATCTAATCTTATTAAGAAAAAACTTGGTGGGATCAACATTTTAAAAGTAGCTATACAAGGGCAATTACAAGTATCTGACCTATGATCTAAAGATTCTCAATTTGAACCCAAGAATTTAAACTTTACATCTTTCAGTAATAATACCAGTAATTGAAGAATTTAAACTTTACCTCTTTCAGTAATAATCCCAGCAATTGACTTTTGTTCCCCAGGTTTAACGACAACCAATGCTCCAACATTGTGCTGTGTCATCTGCAGTTGATAATTTCAGGATCATCATGTTAGATTCTACTCATATTGACAAACCAATGGATCAAATATAGTAATAAAAGAATATATGAATTTAGTGGAACTCAAATGAAAGCTTCTATTGAATCAATTGTCAATGGTACATACTGACTTCACAGCATCATACACAGAGTCATCTGTTGTGCACCAAAGCCAGGACCCATCGTCACTTTTTCCCTTGGTTTTCAGAACGTCAGAAATCGTGGTGCTTTCAAAACCATTCTCTTCAATACTGGCAGCTTGAGCTGACTCATGACGAGCAAACAGAAGAGACCGTGTGGCTGGATTCACCAAACGCACGTGTTGCAGAACAGCATTCTTGAGTACACTACCATGTGAGAAGATCGATCGAATTCCTCCTTGCATATTGCCTAAAATGAAAGAAGTTCACAAACATTAAAGATCGTCTAGTTAACTCAGCAGCTGTTCTGCTCAAAGATTAGTGAACAGAGTAGCTCTTCTACATACAAAGACACTACAGATTAATCATACCTTGTACACAAACCAATTTTTAATGCATTGCTTGCAAGGTTGACCAATGAAATCAAAGTTTGGCCAGAGAATTCAGATTTCAAAAATGTTTTATACAGAAAAAGAACCAAAAAAAAATAAAAATTGTGGCAACCACTACTAGTATTCAAGATGAGATTCATTTTGGGAATCAAAAGAATGGAGCTAAAATTGTTGATTATATACTAATACAAGCCTTCTTATGGCATGCAAAACAGACTTGTATACTCGTAAAGCGCATCGGTAGATAAACAGAAGGGGGGATCTATACGTTCCACATATGATTCATAAAGTGTAAGGCCTTTTCAGTTTTCGAAAACATTGAAAACACGAATACCTACCTATTTTCATAAACGAATTTCCAAAACCGAGTTTAAAATTTACAAAGAAAACAGAAAATGCTAAAAAGGTCATTTTGGCCCGTTTTCGGTTAAAACCAAGTCAAAACTTCATTTTTTTTTATTTTTGAAAACAATTTTTCAAAATGACAAAAAGAGTGTTTTAAGCAATCTCAAAATTGACGCTCAGAATACAAAACTCAAAATGAATTCAAAACTAAAAACTAAAAACTGAAACAGAACAGCCCCCAAGTTTTTCTAAGAACTATCACCCTTATAATCACCAATTTAACACACTTCCAAAGAAGTACATAGAACTTATGCTGCAGTATAGTATAGCATGCTTGCTTTAAATCTGCAAATTTCTTAGAGGTTCTTTCAATTTACTTGGAGACCCTGTCTTTATCGGTGACCCATCTCTATATTGAGAACCTCAAACAAGTTTTCGAACCATTAATCATTTTCCAAAACATCTAACATTATTTTCTTCAATATACAAGAAATCCACATAAAATAACTGCTTTTTTTCATGCAAAAATCTCAAAATATACAAGATTCATTAAACCGTAATCTCTTCTCAAGAATTACTAACTTGAGACAGAACAAACTAACCTGAATTGAGATATTTCTTGAAGAGGGTTCAGTCCTACAAAATCAGAGCAAAGGGGAAAATCAAAAGACTAGGGCTTTCAGTTAAAATGTGCCTCAAGTTTTTAGCCAGCTTTCAATTAATAAACCCAATTTTTATCACTCCGATATGTGCAGCTTTTTTTAAGTTATTTTATATTGGGCAGTCCTTGTGTAAAGCACACTTGTAAGTTGCCACTGGCACATAGTAATGGTATTCGCGAAGGGATCGTGACCAAAAGAGTGGCCGCCATGTGCATGTGTCTTCACATGATATGAACGCAGTGTCATGCTAGTAGAACAGTAGATATGCATTGTATTTGAAGTAATGTTGTTCAACACCTTAGCCTTAATTATTAGTTTATGTGATAATTACATACCATTAAATGATAAATTCATTCGAATGTAAAGTCACGTGACTCATTTAATTGAATTTATAAAGTGTAGCTACCTAGATTGGTGCTTAAGCATCACTGATTCTAGATAAGATTATTCTTTAAAAGATTATCTAATAGTAATCTATAGGACTTTTTTTCACGGGTTGTCTGTACTTAAAAAATAGCTTCTTGACATTATTGAATTTATTAATAAGTCCCCGTTTTACCCTCATTATTTGAGATTATAATTTTTAGAATATTTTTTTTTAAGAATGAGTAATTAAAAAAAAATTGGTTTATGTTTAATATTATTTTATTGGAGAATGTGTAGTTGATAAGAAAATAGAAGAAAAATGAATTAATTTGAATGGGGCCAAACGAGGGCTAAGCTCAAATTTGTCTCTATTTAAAACAAATCTCTTTAATTTTCATACTCATTTTCAATAACACATTTACTTAATAAAATATTTTACACGTAAATTCAGAACTTTTTCCCTAATTTTTAACTACACATTTTCAAAGAAATCATTATTTAAAATATTATTTTTTTTCTTAGTAACGGCCAACAAATAGGGGCGAAGTTAGACGGCGATTGAGACAGGTGTACCTGCACCAGAAAATGGCAAAAACAAAAAATGATTAAAAAAAAGAAAGAAAATTAGGTTAGACTTTTGTGCGCAAAAAATTATGGCCCATCCGCAATATCTTGCGAAATTGATTATTAAAGCAGATTATAGTCATAGCACCTTTGTCACATCATTTTGAAAATTTTAGAAAACGCTGTTTGCAAGAGGTTTCACTAGTTATTTTCAAATAGAACTCCAATCAGATTGCTTTAAAAAAAAAAAAAAATTTGGTTCTTCAATTCTCACTATAAGCCATAGTTTATATTCTAAAATTTTCTTAATAGAGAGGAAAGAAAAATAAAAATCTGAAAGAACAGAAGTATTTCGCAATAGAAACAAAAGTAGACGTGCTTTGCGCAATTACAAAGGATAAAATAAAAATCTGAGCATGTAAAGATGAGATAAGGTTGATTGATTGTGAAGTTATAAGACAAAAAAATGGATAAGGGGGGATAACAACAACGTTAATGTTTTATTAGATAGGTTATAGGGACCACTAAGGTATTGAGTCGATATCATGTTACAGTTGCATTTGTAACACGTCCACATCACCTGAATTTGCGTTCGATCAGCTGTCCCAACAAATTAAAATATCCACAACTTGGCCCTCTTGAATCTATTATGTCTCTATCCAAGAGTGATGCTACTTGAACAGGGAACAACAATAATCCCTCCATCCAAATATACGAGGATATATTTAATCTTAGAGGTACGTTCTTTTATATTGTTATTATATCCATTCATTTAATGAATCAAATCTTAAGATTTGTGTTACAAATCAATTGACTCGTCAAAACTTGGACCTTTAAGTTGGGACTGGACAAAAGAATCTAAAGCATTGGAATCGACCTGAATCAATTGATTCCGATTTCAAATGATTCTGGTTCTTGGAACCTAGTGAGTAGGTTCTGATTCCAATTTTGGAACAAAAATTGAGAATTGAAATCATTAGAAACATTACTATATTTTTAGGGTGTTTTTGAAAAAAATTATAGCTTGATGAACCAATCAAGTATTAACCCTTTTTCAAAATTCTTCCACTTAACTCCTTTTTTATTTTATTTATTTCAAAAGTTTGGTTCCATTCCAATACTACAAATTGTTCAACTATCAAAAAAATCATTCATTTTGGGTTAGATTCTGATTCTCCAATTCGGTTACAATTCAACCAAACCAAATCAAACCACGCCCACAATTCGGTTACAATTCAACCAAACCATATCAAACCACGCCCAAGCCTACTTTGAGATCTACCATCTTAATTGATGTCTGTGGCGGTTGAGAGAGCGGCCATCTCACTCACCATGTGCATCCATGAAATCAATCTAAGAGCCCTTTTAGCATGACCCTTCTAAAGTCAAATTATTTCTGAAACTATAGAATAAATTTTGAACTTGTTTAGATAGTTTTATAAAAATAATTTTTTTCAACTAGAAGAGTTTTTATAAGAAGATGATCCAAGATATTTCTCAAAAAACCCTTCTACAAGAAACATTAACCCTGCTAAACAAGTCCTAAATTAGTTAGAACAATCTTGGCCTCAATTGGACTGAACTAAATAGGGCACATGTGAGCAGTGCGACTAGGATCTAGTTATCCAAGGTCGTGTGCTCTGCTCTTTCATCCTCTTTGCAAAACAACTAGATCATATAAAACTCACTTTCGATATTGACAGGTAAAGAAATAGAACCAAAAAAAGTATGGGTTAATTTTACAAACGGTCACTAAATTTACCTAAAAATTACAAAATGATCACTAAAGTTTAAAACTTGCAGAAACGGTCACTGGACTTACTATTAGGACCGATATGATGTCAATTCAAACTTAAAGGACCAAAACACGTGGATATACAAATTTGAAGACCTCATTGGTAAAATTCTCCCTCTTCTCTCTTTCACCATAGGCGCCGCCAACGTCCGACCACCGTTGCCATCGGATTTTTACACGACCAATATCTCATCATCAACCTCTACCATCCTGACACAAACAACGGCTCCAAAACATAGCAAAATCGAGCCAATTTCAGCCAAAAATAAGCCTCTCACGCACGATTTTCTTCAAAATTTGAGCAACTCCATTGATGCCCATGTTAATAACACCCCACAGGTCGCTCAAGCTCAACATGGCGCATCCAAACATGGTCTTATTACACAAAATAACATAGAAAATCGAAATCTACAGTAGAATTTCGAATCATTGAACTCACGGCCAACAATCACATTTTTCGGCGACAACGGTAGTTCCCACGATCGCGGTCCACCAATTCTGGCACCCTCCCTTCATAGCATATCTATTCCAACCATGGGTCATCAGCAATTTGGGCTCAATGTGGACGAACAGGCTGGGACAGTTCATACTCAAGGCAGTCCATCGATTGAGGTTTCTGCAACAAATTAAGACTGTTGCAACAATGTTTGGGGTAGATTGAGACCATGGTTGGGGTCTCCTAGGTATGGGAAGTTGACTGGTGGTGGTCCGCAATCAAGTTGCTGGCCGAAAAATGAGATTTCGATAGTTTTCAGATTTGCGAGTTGCTGACTTTGTGAGGTGATTCCGGCAATATTAATTGATGGTATGGTGAGATGTTGGGTGGTAATTGTAGATGAGGTTAAGGGCTTTCTATTGGTATCAATATCCGACGGTTTAGGTGGCCGAAAGGTAGCGGGAATTGACTCCATATGTGGCGGTTGTGAAGGGCCAAAAATCGCCCCAAATGAGAAGAGAGACTTTTGAGGTCTTCAATCTTCTACGTCTACGTGTTTTGGTCCTTTAAATTTGAATTAACATCATAACAATTCTAATAGTAAGTTCAGTGACCATTTGTAAAAGGACATGAAACTTCAGTGACCGTTTGTGAAACCGCATGAAATTTCAGTGACCGTTTCTATAAGTTTTAAACTTTAGTGACCGTTTTATAATTTTTAGGTAAGTTCAGTGACCGTTTGTGAAATTAACCCAAAAAAGTATACACCACAAACCAAGTCCTAACTTAGTAATTTAGGGCACAACTAATCATTAGACTCTATATTATATCCATTCATTTAATGAACCAAATCTGAGGATTTGTGTTACAAATCAATTGACTCGTCAAATTTTGGACCTTTAAGTTGGTACTGGACAAAAGAATCTAAAGCATTGGAATCGACCTGAATCAATTGATTCTGGTTCTTGGAACCTAGTGAGTAGGTTCTGATTCCAATTTTGGAAAAAAAAAAAATTGAGAATTTAAATCATTAGAAACATTACTATTTTTTTAGGGTATTTTTGAAAAAAAAATTATAGCTTGATGACCCAATCAAGTATTAACCCTTTTTCAAAATTCTTCCACTTTAACACCTTTTTTATTTTATTTTTTTCAAAAGTTAGGTTCCATTCCAATACTACAATTTGTTCAACTATCAAAAAAATCATTCATTTTGGGTTAGATTTTGATTCTCCAATTTTGTTACAATTCAACCAAACCAAATCAAACCACGCCCAAGCCTACTTTGAGATCTACCATCTTAATTGATGTTTGTGACGGTTGAGAGAGCGGCCATCTCACTCACCATGTGCATCCATGAAATCAATCTAAGAGCCTTTTTAGCATGATCCTTCTAAAGTCAAATTATTTCTGAAACTATAGAATAAATTTTGAACTTGTTTAGATAATTTAATAAAAATAATTTTTTTTCAACTAGAAGAGTTTTTTTAAGAAGATGATCTAAGATGTAATTTTCTCAAAAAACCCTTCTACAAGAAACATTAACCCTGCTAAACAAGTCCTAAATTAGTTAGAACAATCTTGGCCTCAATTGGACTGAACTAAATAGTGCACATGTGAGCAGCCGACAGACACTATGTGCACATGGGTGCGACTAGGATCTAGTTATCCAAGGTCGTGTGCTCTGCTCTTTCATCCTCTTTGCAAAACAACTAGATTGGATAAAACTCACTTTCGATATTGACAGGTAAAGAAATAGAACCAAAAAAAGTATGGGTTAATTTCACAAACGGTCACTGAATTTACTATTAGGATCGTAATGCTGTTAATTCAAACTTAAAGGACCAAAACACGTGGATATAGAAGCTTGAAGACCTCATTGGTAAAATTCTCCCTCTTCTCTCTTTCACCATAGGCGCCGCCAACGTCCGACCACCGTTGCCATCGGATTTTTGGACGACCAATATCTCATCATCAACCTCTACCATCCTGGCACAAACAACGGCTCCAAAACATAGTAAATCGAGCCAATTTCAACCAAAAATAAGCCTCTCACGCACGATTTTCTTCAAAATTCGAGCAACTCCATTGATGCCCATGTTAATAACACCCCACAGGTCGCTCAAGCTCAACATGGCGCATCTAGACATGGTCTTATTACACAAAATAACATAGAAAATCAAAATCTACAGTAGAATTTCGAATCAGTGAACTAGCGGCCAACAATCACATTTTTCGGCGACGACGGTAGTTCCCACGATCGCGGGCCACCTATTCTAGCACCCTCCATTCATGGCACATCTATTCCAACCACGGGTCATCATCAATTTGGGCTCAATGTGGATGAACAGGCTGGGACAGTTCATACGCAAGGCAGTCCATCAATTGAGGTTTTTGCAACAAATTAAGACTGTTGCAGCGATGTTTGGGATAGATTGAAACCATGGTTGGGGTCTCCTTGGTGTGGGAAGTTGACTGGTGGTGGTCCGCGATCAAGTTGCCGGCCGAAAAATAAGATTTCGACAGTTTTCAGATTTACGAGTTGCTGACTTTGTAAGGTGATTCCGGCAATATTAGTTGACGGTATGGTGAGATGTTGGGTGGTAATTGTAGATGAGGTTAAGGGCTTTCTATTGGTATCAATATCCGACGGTTTAGGTGGCCGAAAGGTGGCGGGAATTGACTCCATAGGTGGCGGTTGTGAAGGGCCAAAAATCGCCCAAGTGAAGGTGAGAGACTTTTGAGGTCCTCAATCTTCTATGTCTACGTGTTTTGATCCTTTAAATTTGAATTAACATCATAACAATCATAATAGTAAGTTCAGTGACCATTTGTAAAAGGACATGAAACTTCAGTGACCGTTTGTGAAACCGCATGAAATTTCAGTAACCGTTTCTGCAAGTTTTAAACTTTAGTGACCGTTTTATAATTTTTAAGTAAGTTCAGTAACCGTTTGTGAAATTAACCCAAAAAAGTATATACCACAAACCAAGTCCTAACCTAGTAATTTAGGGCACAACTAATCATTAGACTCTTCCTCTGTGAGACGCACATATTATATAGCCTTTAGTGCAATCACCAAGGGGGGCTCAAGCGCCCTCCCAATAGAGGGGTGTCATTTGTCCATTATGGCACCTCCTATAGATAATGTTATGTACACATAACATTATTCATATAAATGCAACAAAGTTCACCCAACTCACTCACCCACCCAACCACACCAAAAAAAATATTTTTTTGTACATAATTATTTACATAATGTTTTATATATTGATAATGTGTCAAAACGTGAGTGGTAAAGTTATTTGATTGATAAAATTTTGATTCAATTAAATCTCATCATATCATTTGTTGATAAATCATTTAAGTTATTATGTACATGTATCACAATCGGGAGAAAAAAAGCAATGAACAAGGGACTAATCATTTACACCTGTAAGAATAATCAACAACAGTAAAAGGAACTTCAGATTATTTCATGGATTCTTACCATGTCTCTTTCATCACAGCTTTTCCTTTTTCTTTAATTACCAGAAAAAGCAGTAAAACATACAATCATGAAGTCAAGTTGCAAAATCTACAGGTGTTTCTGTACGACTGATGCTGCCCAGTGCCAACAAATAATTTCATTCGGACAAAAAAAAGTTGAAAGCTGATTCTTTCATTCTCGTCAAAAAGGAATAATACTCGCACAATTGAAAACTCAGAACAATATGCCTTCTATTTTATTCTCCCACTGTCAGCCCAAACCCAAACTTGTAATCTTTTTTCCAATGATCTAGCTGCAATGTACGTTTGTTCCAGATGTTAGAAACAAAAAAATGACTAGGTACTAGGAAACCAACTACTATGCCAGAATGAAGGGAGATTGTTACGTTAGACACCATCTATGTTTGGCTAAGCTTAAAAGTAAGTCAAACTTACTTTCTCGATCAGGTCTTAAGCTTCATGATGGCAGATTAGTTTATTGGTAAAAAGTTTATGCTATATCTCAAGATTTAACTTATATCTGATAAATAACGATACTTCACGTCAACAATGTTTAATATAAAATGAGCAATGATGCTCATTAGATCATTTTTCTGTACATATATGTTTCGATCTTTTACTATATGTTTGGTATTTCTTTCAAGGGCTTATAAGCAGTGTGCTCCAGGGGATGTGGGGATAAAAAATAATTTTTATAAGATATATGGTAAAAAGTACTTTTAATATTGCTCAAGGCAAAATGTGCACCGCTCTTGCTTAGCCCCAACTTTGAAAATGTTTGGCAATGCTTAAAGGATTTTGTACTTTGATAGAAAAATTATAAGAGATGCTGTGACATAATCCCAGTGGCACCAGATGATTCGATGGGGATGCTGATCGTGTTAAAACGATCCAATGATGAGATACCACGTGATATCATGTCAAAGATTATTGTTAACCATTATGTTACCGGAACATGATTGATGCTCAAATGCATATTTTTAGTTTTGAGTGTCTTGAAATAATTAACATTTGTTTTGATTTTTTGACGAGATAATATGTGACATTGTTTGTCTTTTCAACAATGCTAGATGCACATTAAAAGTTTGACATCATTCTTGACACTACATTGTTTTCAAAAAAAATAAAAAAAAAACGTTTGCCAGAAAATGTTTGTTTTTTTAAAACGGTCCAATATGATGTCGCTATGTGAAACGGTGTAAAGAATGATCAAAAATTTAGTGTACATGTAGCATGATTCTATCTTTTTTTGAAACATTTTCGCTTTCGTTACGATTTCCTTGACAGCTTTGTTAATTGTGTGATATGGAATACATTTTTGACATTGATTATAATACTTAAAACAATCAGGGGTCTCGATTTGACATCTCACATAATATTGAGGAAGATGTACATTTTTAGTCCTTGTTTGATCTCTATTATTTTCAAAATACATTTTTCTCTTCTTTTCAACCACACATTCTTTAATAAAATAATATTACGCAAACACAAAAAATTTCCTTATTTTTTAACAACACATTCTTAATCATTTTATTATTCCAAAATGTCTCCTTAGCCAAAAATGGGGTTCAAGCAGGCACTTAGTGTACAATCTACATAATCATTTTTGAAATATATTTGAGTTTCTTTAGCCCTTGTTTGATCCCAATTATTTTAAAAATATATGTTTTTATCTTTTTTCAACAACACATTTTTCAATAAAATAATATTAAACGTGAATTTAAAACTTTTTTTTTTAACTACAGATTCTCTATCAATTTATTATTTCAATATGCATTCTTAGCCAAAAATGGGGTTCAAACGGGCACTTAGTGTACAAACAGCATAATCATTTGAAATATATTTGAATATCTTTAGCCCTTGTTTCATCCTCATTATTTTTAAAATATATGTTTCTATCTTTTTTTTTTAACCGCACATTATTTAATAAAATAATATTAAACGTAAATTTAAAACTTTTTCTTATTTTTTAACCACACATTCTCTACCAATTTACTATTTAAAAATTCATTTTTTGACAAATAATGGGGCTGATTTGACTAATCGTATCGAGATTAGTGGTAAAATGTTATTTCCCTATTCTCGCTAAAAATAATCCAACTACTATGACTTCCGCACAATGTTTGATTTAGCTACATTCTTTTTTTGATAATTACCTCGATTTTCATCTTTAAGTGCTATTTGTGTCAATTTCCCTTTTACCTTGGGCATCATTGAAGGACCAAAAGCCAGTTATGATAGACCTCGTGCCTTTAGGCCTGTGCTTAAACTCAAAAAATTGTTGATACTTCCAACTTGAAAAATCAGTGGCAACCACCAACCAGTTTGTGGACAATAAAGCTTCCTCTCTGTTAAGACTCAAGATAAAAAAATCTCGACCATTAAAAATAAATGCTTGATTGAGCTCTAAAGTTTTATAAATCAGAGTTCACAGAAATGGCAGCTTCGGCCGGAGGATCCATTGCTGTTTCGAGCTTTCCATCTTCTTCTTCTTCTTCATTCAGCCATAAATCCAGGCCGCGCTCCAACCTTCCACGGGTATTCACAACTAATTTTGTATATATGCACATACACACTCAGCTTTCCATGTTGCTTTTTTTCACTAGTAATCTATTAGCATCGAGTGGCAATTGAGGAGGAACTCTATTAATGTAATTAACTAGCTTGACTCTCGAACTTACAAGTTTAAGAGTAGGAACTCGCGATTCTCACATTCAAATTCTTGGATAGTTGCTGGTAGCCATGAATTCTGCAAACCGTGTACACATTTTCACCTTTTTCGCGTAAAAAGACCCTAATATGGTGTGCGACAATGGCAAATTTGGATATGAAAGAAACTTTTTTCTACGTGAAACAGGCAATTAAACTAGTCAATCCAAGGCAGCGAAATATAGCCTGCTTGGCAGTTCAAGAATCACCTACATCCGCAGGTGGTTTCTTAGTGAATCTGTGAAATAATGTACCAGTAATGTTACGAATAGATTTTTGTTTTTCAAAATTGAAGTGGCCTTATCTTCCATATATTTATAACTGTAAAACTAGTTGCTGCTGAAACAAAGGAGAAAAGGGAGGAGAAGCCAGCTGAAGAAACAGCACCCTCGAAGCCAAAGCCAAAGGCTGCAGCAAAAGCTCCAGCCAAGGCTTTGCCTGAGTTGATGGAAGAGGATGTTATCCCTACACTCAAAACCACTCTACAAGCTCAAGATGATATCTCGAAACTCGAACTATCTTTTAATGATAACAAGGTCAGCTCTATATATGGGATCCGTACCTATAAACGCACACCATTACGGAAGAAACAAACTTATTTATCTAAATTAATGTTTTCAATACGCCTTCTCAAGAGCAAGATTGAAATCACCACCTCCTTTTCCTTAATAGAAAAAACTTAACATTTAAAGAGGACTACGTCTTCAACGAGAAAGGAAAATAAAACCCAGTATTTTGCTGATTTGTACTTGAATGAAATTATATGGACAGTTGGAAGGTTCATTTCTTAAGAAGGGCAACCCTTGCTCATTTTGGGCATTTTTCCCTGATGGAAATCTCACAGGTATGTCTAATATTTATAAATTAAACCATGCTTTGCTTGTTACACACATGATTGCTTGTTAAACTCGATAGTTTTCTGATGACAGGTCCCAAAGGTTTCTCTCTGTCTTCGTATGGGATAGAAGTGAGTACTGTTGAGCCATTTCTAGTTGATGAGAAGAAACCAACCGCCAAACATGTTGTATTCTGGGTTGAAAAGCGTTTGGCTGCTCAAGGAATTATTCCAGTGTGGAATGATTGACAATTCTCTGAGTAACAATACCTGCAACTTTTTCATTTTTGTTGATGATGATCTAGCATCTTGTAAATGAAAGTAATTTTTATATTATTTGCATAAAGAATAATTGATTTAATTTAGGAATATTCGCCTGATACTATATTTTCAGCTAACATAGATTATTGGAGCAAAATACAGTCTTACATATATACCAATCAACCAAAAGAAGTTCAAAAATATAAAAGATACCACGGTATCTGTGGCCATGTAAGTAAATAGTAAAACCTCCAACTTACTTTTACCTGACAATTATGTACAGAACTAGTAACCGTTTTACCCAATGAAATAAAATATAAAAAGGCTCTTAAAAAAATAAACAGTTCATAGAAAGTTCGACTCTGACCGGACTACCTAGGCAGTTTATTTCACTATACATATATATGTAAAAGGTGCCAACTAAAGTGAAGCAGTCAGAAGAATCATTACTATCTAAAGGAAGGAGAACCTCTCAAGATTGATTTGGCATCGGCATCTGCATCGGCATATGCATCCGCATAGATGTTTGAGGAAGAATGGAATTAGCAAGCTCTTCATTCAGTTTCACAGGAAATGGTGGCATCTGCTTTGGGAGTGCTGCCTTCTTTGCCTCAATCCTAGAATTGGCATAATCTTTGTTATGATCTGTTATTATCTAAACGTGTACCATGTATATCTTCATATTGATGAGAGAGCAAAGAGAAATGATAGGTATATTTCACGATCTCTTCAAGCATACCGGAATATAAATATAAACATTTACACGACAACAGTATCAACGACTTGATCTCAATGTGCTTACTATTGATTTGTGTGTTTGATGGGGGTGTTGATGAGTACAAATGATTTCTACTTTCAAATGCAAAGTATAGGCTATGTTCATTCATTTTCGCATAAACTATCACATACAGACCCAAAAAGTAAGACAGCTGCAAAAGGACCTTCAGTTATTTGTCATTTACGAGTTACCTTCCTCAATTA
>CAIGRF010139070.1:16029-29615 GCA_903798235.1 Fraxinus ornus
AAGTTTTATCATATTTTTATTAATATTTAATTAAATATAAAAAAATTTGTATCTATATATAAAATATCTGATTTTTGAACATTAAAACTTAAAATCTGATTTTTGAACTTTGATCTTGAAAAGTAGGGATTCATGTAATTACTGCGTATCAAAATGTCATTATTGTGTCCATAAATGGGCCGAACACCTTTATCAATAGGCCCAATCAAAGCAAACTCCCGCCAAATTGAAGAACCGGATATATCCGGTTGCTACAAATGTAGCCGGTCACCAGTATAAAACCCGCTCTGTGCAGAACGCAAGCAAAACGAAAACCCCAAAAGCTATGCATTTCTCGTCCCAGTGATTTAATATTTTGTTTTTCTTCAAATTCTTCTTCTCAATTTTCGAAAGTTTCCCATTTCTATGAATTTTGTGTTTTGTACGATTTCATTTGATTCGTTCCTTAGCAATTCTGTGATTACTTCGAACCCCCCACCATCAATTCTGGTACAATGAGTGCAGTTAACATTACTAACGTCGCGGTGTTGGATAATCCGGCGTCGTTTTTGAGCCCCTTCCAGTTCGAAATCTCCTACGAATGTGTTTCTCCTCTTAAAGACGGTACTTTCTTGCTTCTCATTTAATCTTATATTTCCTTCGATTGTTTTATTTTTGTTTCATTTGCTATTTTTAGTTGAATTCTTAGTGTTATTTTATCATTTGAAGATGCGCGGTATTGGATTTTTGTTGTGTTTGGTGCTTATTGAATTAATTTCTTTTTTAATTAGTAAAAGACGTAATAATTTTGCTAAACTAAAATGTGTTTTTAAAGTACTAAATGACAGCTATATTCTAGGGCTTTTGATGTTAAATATTAATTCAATTTTCATGATTTCCCTCTGCATTCAGAAAATATGCTTTTATTTAGCTATATATGTAGTATGATTCAAGGTTGATGTATCATTTCTTGTTCTTGAAGATCGATTGTGGTGCACTGGATTCAACAATTGACATTGCTCTCTGGGCTTCCATAATTGGGATGTGAGAAAATTTATTTAATATGCCTTTCGAATGTTTCATGCATGAAAAGCAAAAACTCTGTGGTTCTGAGTATTACACCTAGTTTCAGGACGTTTTGAATGTATAAGATAGACTAATGAATCTTTTGAAGGGGGCTTTGAGGACCCAGTGATTAATCAGGAGAACTATCTTTGAGGTTTCTAGTTAGGTATTTTTATGTGCTCATGTGATGTGGGATTTGTGCTCCAATGGGTATTTTCACTAGTCAGTACTTCATTAGTTTTATTTATGACATAATGCACTTTTCTCTTGTATAAATTTGGAAAGATATTTACAAAAGTAAGGTTTGAGAAAGTGCTAGATTGTCACTGAGATTAGAATCCTGTTGTTTTGGCTTGCAGTGTTATATTAATGTGTGCGCATAAGTTAACTAGTCTCTATATTACACGTGTGCATACAAGAGAAAAGTGCATTATGTCATAAATAACTAGATTGCAACCACAGATTGTCACTAAGATTAGAATCCTGTTGTTTTGGCTTGCAGTGTTTTATTAATGTGTGCGCATAAGTTAACTTGTCTCTATATTACACGTATGCATACAAGATTGGTGCATTAAATACACGGATTGGACAAATCATGCTCCGATTAAATATGATTTCTTAGATAATATTACAAAATCATTAGCATCAAGGGATTCTCGTCTTATTAAAAGCTCTCTGACAAGACCAGAAAAACAAAATGACGGCATTGAGAAATCTAATTCGACCGGGAGTTTACTATATTAAGAAATAGTTTTAATTAATATGTAGATCTATTAAGAAAAAATTAATAAAGTACGAAATAAAAAAGCATGGTTTTGAGGGTTAATAAGAGCATTTATAATTCTAAAGGATGTCTATGATATTCGTGTTAACTTTGTCCATTGGTGGTAGCAAAGTTTACCAATATGGGAGATATATTTTATTCCTTTCTTTTCTTTGACCTCAGTAGGTTTTTGGAGATTGTTTGAGAGAGAATTGAAACCATTGAATGGCATGCTTGGAAACGTAAAGAACTGTTCTCTCTTGGAATCAAAAGCGAGTAACCCTTTGTAATTGTGCGCACACGCTCTTGGGTATGGGTGGGGGAGCCATTTTTGTGTTCATGTCTGTGCTGGTTGTAGTGTCTTGTACTAGCAATAGCCCTAGCCAAGTGCAAACTTGCTTGCTTATGATTTGACCTCTTATCACAAACTAGGGGCCAAGACTGCACAATTCAGTATCATGTTTAGCACTATCTTCTCTATCGTATTTTAATGCATTTAATCTGTGTTCATTTCCATGAATACTCTGTTTATTTATTTATTTATTTTACCTCCGCACAGATGGGTCTGCTTTATAATCTAGCTTTGGTTGGACAAAGTAAAATACAATATTTTTCCCAGTTTGTAATTGTTGAAGTGCATATGCAGATTTGGAATGGAAACTCATCTATGTTGGATCTGCTGAGGATGAAACTTATGACCAACTATTAGAAAGTGTTCTTGTTGGACCGGTCAATGTGGGAAATTATCGTTTTGTTCTGCAGGTACAGCAAGTTCTGTTGAAAAATGATTTTGCAATTCACTGTTATTATATATACTTGTTGAAATTTTACATTTTGGGGGATTGATAACAGGCGGATGCTCCAGATCCTTCGAAGATCCGTGAAGAAGATATAATTGGAGTGACTGTGCTTCTCTTGACCTGCTCTTATATGGGTCAAGAATTTGTTCGGGTGGGCTACTATGTCAACAATGATTATGATGCTGAACAGCTGAGAGAAGAGCCTCCACAAAAGATCTTGATTGATAGGATCCAAAGGAACATATTAACTGACAAACCTAGGGTAACTAAATTTCCCATTAACTTTTACCCTGAAAACAATGAAAGTGGAGACCAAGGCCCTCAACCTGAGAGTGCTACTGGTGAAGAACAACTGCCTTCACCCAATAATGATGGACAACCGTAATTCTGATGACTAAATTTTCTAGGCATTGGTTGGCCTTCAAAGTATGCTGGGCTATCAACTTAGGGTTGTCTTCTTTATGAACGGTTTTTTTAGCTCTCAACTTGAATCTTAAATGAAGCCATAACTGCAAGCAGAATCGAGTTTGACATCCTTTTGCGGTTATTAAAACTGGTCCTTTTGTAATGTAGTCTGCCGTTCCAAATTAGGCCTTTTTTGTATTGGTACTGCGGAAAATACTTTTGGCAATTGTTATAGATCACAAACTTTATGATGACATCATGAAGAACTTCTGCCATATCATCTGTATATCATCAATTGGGGGAAGAATTCTATGTTTTGGCAGTAAAATTTCATCCTGGTTTGTAAGACCATTAAAATCTCTGTTAGTCCCGAGTGGTGATTTGCATAATATCCTTTAAGTTATGCAGTTGCACTCTGGGCTAGTATCAATGAAAAGCTCCCTGCACAGAAGATTTGATTATAATCGAACAATATACTCAGTTTAAATCAGATGTTATTCAAAATAAGTTTCAAAGTGCATGAATCACACAATAAAAGTTTCCTTTCATGTGAATCATTTCGCTAGTCTGGGAGGATCATAACAGAAAACTTGTTTGCCCAAGGAAACTAACAAAATAAAATAAAAAATACTTGTATCCAAATTGTTTTTTCCTGTGTCTTTACTCCTTTTTTTTCAATGTGGTTTAGCCAAAATTGGAAAAATGTCCTGACTGCTGCAAACAGACCGTCAACTCGCTTACAAGTTTGTGCTCATGGATTTCTAGCCACATTTTGGGACTTCGTTATTGCCTTGAAGACAATTAAGTGACAGAATATTGTTTTCTTCAACTGCCATTTTTCCGTTTCTTCTTTCCTTGGTACTCTCTCGAACTTCCTTTCTCCAACCTTGATGCTTCCTTCTGCAGTTCACAAAAGGTTAAACCCTATTTGGCATAACTTCCATAACTAAATATCTGCTCGAGAAGGTAGCATGATGCATGTTACCTTCCTTAATCTTTTCTTCTGTTTCCGTTCTCCTTTGGCTTTCTTGAACTTGGTTGGCTTCTCCTACCATGTCATGGAGAAACAAATTTAATCAGGTCAAGTAGTTTAATATGAAACTTATCCATTCAGCCTTGAGCTCTTGTTTGATCCCCTATTATTTTCAAAATACATTTTTCTTTTTATCTTTTCAACTACATTCTTCAATAAAATAATATTACACGCAAACTCCAACCTTTTCCATATTTTTTAATGACACATTCTCCCTCAATTTACTATTCACCAAAATGCATTTTTAGCCAAAAATGGAGCTCATCAGGCGCTTAGTGAGCTCCCAGAAGCAGGATAACATACCTCTCCTGAAACTGTAGTTGCATCATGCATCTCAGAATGAGCCTCTCCCTCAATCTGTCCATTGCTGTTGAGCATTAGCTTGAGCCTCCCTTCCCTTAGTAATTTTTCAGAACGGGCATGTCTCTGTGAAGGACACGAAACGAAGTTTCTGTAAGAGATGTCATTTTGAGCATGTGAACGAGTCAAAAACACGCTAGATACTTTGATGGAATAGAGAAGCAAGAAATGAATTTGCAGCCACTAGAGGCTTCAGAGCTTTTTATGGACATAAAAACTATTCTCCTGAAGCACGACAATCAGATATTAGTTCATTAAATTCATGAGAATGAAACAAAGGAACACACATATTGTCGCTTATTTACGCCTAAGCACCTTCGATGTAATATAAGTAGACCCAACAAAACTTGGGAATCTAAATTCACAAAAATCCTAAAATGTCAAAAGAAAAACAAAATCACACACACACAAGCACACCTTTAAGATGCCAAATATTTCAAGCAGCAAAAGGATTATTTTGGATAAAAGCCACAGAAGGGGATTTTAGCCATTTCATTTTTATTCTTGCCCTTGGTAGTCAAACATGGGCAGGAGTATCCAGTTTCTCAACGTCTGCTTTGGATACATGCCCACATAATAGAATGTTAAGGGAGGCCAACTTATATATATGTATGTAATGCATTGACGATAAATATTATCAAATATTGCATAGAAAAGAAAAACACTCTCTAAGTGAATAATTGCCTTGGAGGTGAGATGCGCCTTTAGAGTCTCCTCTGACAAGCATACGATCCTAGGGCATAGCCTGCACTTGAAAACTGATTTTAATTTTAAGACACAGTCTGCTGCATCCAACGGGATTTCATCCTTTTTTTGACCGTGCTCGGTATTGACAGGTTCAGCATTGCCTTTGCCACTTGGATGACTTTCAGTGATGATTTGCATGTGTTTTTGGGTTGTGTTATCGTCATCACTTGTTGGTAAACCTGCAAAAAATAATGTTGTTTAACTATAAGAATGGCAGCATATGCAGGAAAGAAGGCTAACCATTTGAAGAATATCTCTAACAATCAATAATTTCTTAGAGAAGTTTCAGAGCATTGTACACGCTACACGGGCTTGCATGGCTCTATTGTGCCAGGAAGAGGCATATAATCGAACCTGAAGTTGTCAGAAGCAATATAGAAGAACTGAACTAGTCAGGCTCCTCACAAAGTTTTGGAAAGGCATATGAATCCGCCATTGTACACTACTCCATGACAGGCCATATCTTCAAGGACAACAAGTTCTCATTTTTCTTATTTTATGTAAATTTTAGAATCAACACAATTTTTAACTGAACCAAATAAACTTCCACACATCAGAAGATTTGCATCCACATGGATTCATGGAAATAAAAAAATGCACAATTTCCAAGAAAAGAAAATTGAGGCTACACCCATTTTTCTAGAGATCTGAATCAAGCTGCAACTTGCAGCATATGACAATCCTGAACAACGATGTAATTGTATTAAATATTATAATAATGCTTCCATGCAGGCCAATAAAATTGCAAGCAATATCTGTACAAAAGCCGATGCATCAAAATAAATTATTGATGCAACTCTGAGGCTTTGAGTAATATAAGATGCGCAAATAGTATCTTTACTTTACCAGAACCAAAAACCTGTCTCAGAGATACAAAATACCTCGAGGAAGAAAACTGGAACTTACAGGATCAAGATGGAATAAGTATTAATGCAAGAAGCACATGGTTCAAGTTGAACTTAGATTCAACAACTCTAAAATCCTGCACAAAATTCTATACAAATGGCTTTTTTATTTAAAGAATGGGCTATTGACAAACATCTTGATATGAACAGAGGGGAGATACCCCAGAGAGAGAGAGAGAGAGAGAGAGAGAGAGAGAGAGAGAGAGAGTCAGATCGAAAGTTACGCGAGCTTGAGTGACTAAAGAGCTCTATTAACCCTGGACAAAGAAGTTGAAAAGGACAGGAACCAAGTTTAATAAAGAAAGATTGGACTGTTAACTGGTTTTTGGATTGACAGTCGGAACTTTAATGACTAGAAGTTAGGCTATTTTGGATTTGATGTGTATAGTGTGTTGTTTTCATCAATAGAGGAGAACATAAATACCAATGAAGCTTTTCTACCATCACATAAGTAGCATTCATGAAACATACACAAAAAGCAGAAACAGTACTATTTGAAGTATCTCAGTGATCAAAACTCTGCACCATGTAATGATGATAGTGCAAAGACAGAGCACGGTAGACTAATGTTATATAACCAGAACACAAAAATCAAGAAATGACCCAGTCATTTATGCCAAACAAATTTTCATTAATGTATTTACCAATCCTAAATTTAGTCTCATGTGAAGTTCAATAGATTATAAACCCTGTTCGGAAAAATATCCCAAAAACTGAATCTTCCAAAGAACAAAGTTAACTACCTGATGAATCAAGATTAACTTCATTAACTGAACTATCCTCACTTTCATATCCTGAAAGACGAAGAGAAGACAAATGAATTCACTGTAAATATAATCCATGAATTAAGTCATGTGGAAATTCAAAAACTAACCAATCTGATTTTCAACAATCGTCAAGAAAAATTATGTAATCAATAAACATGCAATACAACACAGAATGCTCATGGAATACTACCAAGAAACAGATTTTCACTAACAGATGAGTAATTATGGATTAATTTTATGGGCAGAAAATTCAATAATTTATGTAAAGAAGCTAACTTGAAGTTTCATCTCAAGAAATATACAAAAACACAATATTCCCAAAACTTTGACAATAAATGGCAAGAAAATTGCATAACTACTGATATATAAATACCAGAAGAAGAGGAAGGTTCATTGTTCTCTCTTGATTCTGCAACCTCATTTTCTTCTTCATCTTCTGTTTCCTCTGTTGCCTCAACCTCTGCCTCTACTTCGGAGTCAGAAGAAGAAGAAGATGAATTGGAGGGAGCATCCCTGTTACCATGTTCAAGCCTGTAAAATCTCCTTTTTATCATTTTCTTTTGCCTCTTCTATTCTCAACTGCAAGAAATAAAGAAAAACATAAACCAACACTCATTAAAGAATAAAGTGTCTATACAGTTACATATATTCTCAGCTGCCAAAGTTTCAGCTTCTTTTTTAAAATTAAAGCATTTTTTAAATCCAACAGATTCAATGGCTAATGGGTTAGCTAAATAAATTTCACATTGAACCAATCAATTGTTGTGTACTTTTCTCGCTTTTACTACAAATGCAGCAGTAGTTATGAAAATAGACTTCATAAAGGTAAAAATCAAACAAAACCCTAATTGCTTCGTGAAATCAAATGAATCCCAAAACGGACGGAGCAATTTGAATGTACCTATGTATATAAACTCATTATTTCGAGTTCATGTACCCAGAATTTCCTGAAAAATCAATCCTTTCCTACTGAGGTGAGATTTATGTAAAAATCATGAATACTAACAACAAATACAAGCGTCAATAAATGTATTGACAGAAAAGTGCAAACGCATACAGTGAGAGAGAGAAGAAGGCGACGACCTGAAGAATGAAAACGGCTGATTGTAATGTCGTAAGTCGTAATACGAGGAGGGTTTTGGTTAGAAGTAATAGTGATACACCAAAACTTTGAGTTTTGATATTTGGTCCTCCAAGTTTTAGCGCAAGTTCTCATTGACCCCAGATTTAAAAAAAATCGGATTGACCCATCCCTGTAGATTAAAATTTGCTGACATAACGGTCAAATCAGTCAAAATAATCTAGAAATGGAATTGTTATAACATAATCGCCATCAACCATAAACTCTTTTCACTGCTGCAATTATTTGATATACTAAGAAAATCGCAGCACTTCAAATGGCGGATGCCGAAAGGTCAGGATCACTGGCGGTTGACGGGAACACTTTGGTGGCCATGTGCTTGGCGCATGCCGGCGTAGATAGGATGTTTGGGGTTGTGGGTATCCCTGTTACGTCACTCGCGAATCGTGCCGTGGCTTTAGGGGTCCGATTTATTGCTTTTCACAACGAGCAGTCTGCGGGATATGCAGCCTCAGCCTATGGGTATCTCACCGGCGGCCCTGGGTTGCTCCTTACTCTGTCGGGGCCTAGTTGTGTCCACGGCCTTGCCGGACTTTCCAACGCAGCTGCTAATGCCTGGCCTATGGTCATGATTTCCGGATCCTCCGATCAGAGTTTCACCGGTCGTGGCGACTTCCAGGAGCTCGATCAAATTGCGGCAGTTAAACCCTTCTCGAAATTCTCAGCCAAAGCTACCGATATTACTCGAATCCCCGCCTCTGTTTTTCGTGTCATTATGTAGACATAAAAATAAAATAAAATAAAATAAATAATGGGTTGAGTCGATTTAAATAATTAGCCCAATTAAATTTACTAACTCAAATACTAAGCCCATAAGATTTTTAAAAGTCCAACCTACTATTTTCTTAAAATCCACAATTATTTAATTATAATCAATTTAATTGAATTAATTGGGTGATTACCAAAATTGACCACGAATTTCCCCTATAAATAGGGTCAAGGGTTCATAACACAAAGGAAGAGGAGAAAAGAAAGGAGAAGATAAATTCACGAAGTGCTGAAGAAGCTCTCTCAACCCCAAGTCCAGAAGACTCGAAGATGATCAAAATTCTTCTTCAAATCAAGCAAATCCAAGAAGATAAAATCGTCTTCAAATCAAGCAAAGCGAAGAAGATCAAAGTCTTCCTCAAATCAAATCAAGATCAAGATCAATATCAAGTCCAAGCTTTCAAAGTGCAAAATCCAACCTCCCAAAATTCAAGTGTTGAATAAGTCAAGCTCTCGACAAATCAAACCAAACTCTCAACAAATCTCGAAGTCCAGGATTCAAGCCACGTGGCCCCTCGTCTTCAAACACTCAGATCATTAATCAGAGGATTAATTGCAACTTTGCAATCACAAGAAGATTATTATCTATCTATTTGTATTTTTTTCGAAATACAATTTTGTAACGATTTTCGTATTTTAATATACGCGAAATCCGTCGTACACATTGATTGGTCTGTTGCCGGACGGCCCGGTGGGACTTGGACCTCCCGACGGATGTTCTTCACTAAACAATTTCGGAGTCTGAGGCCGAGAGATTAATTATCCAAACTGAGAATGAAAGAAACAAAAAGCTACTTGAAAAGCCAAGGATTAATGATTCAGAAATCCAAAAGGCAGTTGAGTTGTTAAGGAAAGCTCAGAGGCCTTTGATTGTGTTTGGAAAGGGGGCAGCATATGCTAGAGCTGAAAATGCATTGAGGAAACTAGTGGAGAGCTCTGGAATTCCATTTTTGCCTATCCCTGTGGGGAAGGGGTTGCTGTTCGATGACCACCAGCTAGCAGCCACTGCTGCCAGGTCACTGGCTATTGGAAAATGTAATGTGGCATTGGTGGTTGGTGCTCGGCTTAACTGGTTGTTGCATTTTGGGGAGCCACCCAAGTGGTCAAAGGATGTGAAGTTTATACTTGTTGATGTATATAAGGACGAAATTGAGTTGAGAAAGCCATCTTTGGGCATATTGGGGGATGCAAAAGATGTATTGGAGAAGTTACATAACGAGATTAAGGATGATCCGTTTTGTTTGGGGGAGACTCACCCTTGGGTCGAGGCAATAAAGAATAAAGTTAAGGAGAATGTGGCGAAAATGGAGGTGCAGCTGGCAAAGGAGGTAGTGCCCTTCAATTTTTTGACGCCTATGAAGATTATTAGGGATGCCATATTGGGGATGGGCAGTCCTGCTCCCATACTAGTTTCTGAAGGAGCTAATAGCATGGATGTTGGTCGCTCCGTACTGGTTCAGACAGAGCCTAGAACGAGGTTGGATGCAGGGACTTGGGGGACAATGGGGGTTGGTCTTGGATACTGCATTGCTGCTGCAGTGGCATCACCTGATCGGCTAGTTGTGGCTGTTGAAGGTGACTCGGGATTTGGTATCAGTGCGATGGAAGTCGAGGTATGTTACCTTCATTAGAATGCAATATTTTACTTTGTTTTCCTGTCTCTGCCGCATCTTACCGTGACCTGTCCTATTCTATAACAACACTATGTTTTTGGTAACTATGTTTTGTGCTTTACTGCCATCACTTGTAATGTTGTTCCTTTTTATGATGAACATGAAGTGTATAGGAAATAGAGTTCAACATGTTTTTTTTCTCGTTTAAGTTTTATACTGTCTTCCACTTCAACTGCAATTTCCCTCCCATTTGAAACACTTCTGTGTAACATTTTTCTCTCATGCCAAAGTCCGAGAGTTAGAGATTGTTACTCTGTAGATCTTTTGTGGTGATTAATGCAGTGTAATAACTATCTTATGTCCCGTAATTTAGGTTAATCATTTTCAAGATCACCATTTCCTTATTGGTAACTGAAAAGTTCTTAATCGAATTTAGACCCTAACGTGCAGCAAGCAACAAGTTACTTTTTAATTGTTTCTAGATGATTAGGTCAATCAAATCAATTTATCCTAAATTTGAATACTACAATTTGTAAATCGAAAGCAGTAAATAACACCAATATGATCACGAGGGAAACCCTTCGCAAATGATTTGCCAGCTAACAATCCACTGTAAACGATGAGACTTATAGTATGGTCCATCCCCGACTAACCATAATCCCCTCTCACCTTTTTCTTTAATCGCCTCATTTCTCTTGGAATGTGTGCTCTTCACACTAGCTCCCGACCCCTGGTATCGTTTATCTCCTATGGACCTCCAAGAACGAACCAAGTTCTTCCATGCAGGAACTCCAAGCGTTCCTTCCCAAAACTTTAGAACTCCGAAAGCTAATTGGCGAAGGTAGGTTTCGGTGTTTGATCAATGATCTTGTGTGTTTTGATTTGTGGTTTAATGTGAATGTTTATAGCTCGATCAACAAATCTAGTTTGGATAAATCTATGAATCAAATAATATGGTGGTTGAGTCTTGAAATCAACGAAAGTGTTTTGGATATTCAAATGAATGATCTCTCTATGGAATAATTATGATTCAACCCACTTTGGGGCGTTCATAGGGTTAAATATGTATAGAGGAAAGTGTTTGGGATGAAAAGGAACTCAAAATCAAGAGTTTGAAGCAAAACAGATAACCTGGTCCGTGACCTGCCGCTCGAGTTCTAGACCAGTGGCAGATGTTCTGCTTTTGCCACTTGAGTGCCTGCTGGGTGGTAGGCTAGCGAAAAAGCGTCATTCTCGATATCAACTTCTTCAAGTTCAAATCTTGATCTTTTTGTTCGATTTCTTATACGACTTCTTTTTAGATTCTATCAATCCCAAACTATTTTTTTACAATAACTTGGACTTTACTAAACCTATTTTGACTTTGATTACAACTTGACAATTCAACTGAATATGATTTTGATTTAGGAAATTGCTAATTACAATTTTAGACAACAGTAACTGCATAGAATTTTATTTATTTTTTCTGTCCAAGTTATTTAACTGGGATTGTACTCTTTAAAGCTTCTCCAGTCATCAGTCTAAGCATTTTAATCATGATTTCTTTGACCATGTTGATTATTAACAATTCTTTTATTTTCTCCACACCATATGTTTTGTTTTCTCAGGTGCTACATTGCTGGTTTTTATTACTTCATATATCCTTGATTATTCCTGATTTGTTTAATGCCACATTTCTTTCTTGTTATTTGTCATCTAACTGTAATTTGAGAATTTATTTGTTATGTTAACTCTCTTTAGATCCATACAATTGTGGATGGTTATCATTACAAGTCATATTAATCCTCTTAATTATAAAAAAAATACTCATGCATATGTGCATGTAATTCTCTCAATCACGTTTAGTTCTGTTTGAGTTTCGTGGTGATCACAGAATTTATCTCTATTTTCCCATTTCTCAGTTTTCCTTTCCCCAACTTGCACTGATTTCATTTATGCATCTCTTTCCCTTTCAAGGCTGAAAATTGAAATAGTAGAGCTATTTAATTTTTGTCTACACTTTGAATCATGATATGGCATATTTCCTTCATATATGTGATCGTATTTTTTGGGGTTGGAGGAGTTATGTGGTAGGGGCTTTACCCAAGCCTGATCCTGGTTTGGCCTCTGCTTTCGTTGAAATATTGATCACTGTTTCATTTGAACTTTTTACAAAATAGACATGCTCCACTATATACCACCCTGAGTGGAAGTAACTCCCCTGCCATAATATACTTGTTTGTACTTTTGCAGACTTTGGTTCGATATCAGTTGCCTGTGGTGGTTGTAGTCTTCAACAATGGTGGAGTTTATGGTGGTGACAGGAGGAACCCTGACGAAATAACGGGTCCTTACAAGGACGACCCAGCACCTACTTCTTTTGTCCCTGGCGCAGCATATAATGTTCTCCTCGAAGCTTTTGGAGGAAAGGGTTATCTTGCTGGAACCCCAGATGAACTTAAAACGGCGCTTGCTGAATCTTTTTCAGCACGAAGACCTACTGTCATAAATGTTACCATCGATCCATATGCTGGTGCAGAAAGTGGAAGACTGCAGCACAAAAACTGAGTTGGAGTGCATTTAGTTTATGCATTGTGAATGTTCAAATTCATAGTTTTCTCTGGGGTTATAGCCGGTATGTCCTCTAATATTGTTTTGCGCATTGGTATCGGCAATGATGTGTCTTTTTAGTTTGAGTATTGTATATGCTGCTTGTTCACTAAAATATATTTCGAATTAAAACCACCGCAAGTGTACGGTTCGCCACAAGTAATAAAGTGGAATTTAGAATTTCGGATATCGTTCCCACAAGGATTGATTAGTTCTAATTCTAATTATCGTGACCTTAACCGAAACAAATAAAGGAAAGTGTTTGTGTTGATGAAATTATAAGTGAATTAATGATAAATATGCGAGTATGAATGAATTACTTAACTAAATGCAAAATTGATATGAATATGATTTGATGTGTTTTCTAATATGTGATGAATGTACTAGGATCTCGAATTCCTAAGTAAGAATCTTTTTAACCCTAGTTTTACACCTTGACACACGATTACAATATTGACAAATCAATGTTTCTAAATTATCCAACAATCTCTCTCGAGTCTATTCTCATATATGACCCAACTATATTCCTATGACGGATGCGAACATACAAGAATGCATGCGTTTTTATGAACGCTTAAAGATTTACATAAGGCATATCGGTATATTTCTATCTCCTATCGGACCCTATGATGATTTATATATGTCGAATTT
>CAIGRF010139090.1:4630-18416 GCA_903798235.1 Fraxinus ornus
AAAAAAAAAAAAAAAAAAAAAAGAAAAAAAAAGAAATAACATATCGCGATAAAAAGAGGAAGAGAGGGGAATGGCGGAGGAGATAGCAGGTCTCCGACGACGTAGAGAGGGTGACATGTGATAATAGATAGATGCGGTATTTTAAAAACATCTGTGGCTGTAATTACTAACCAAAAAATACGATGGATTGAGTTGGATCGATTTTGGACCCAACCCAAACCTAAACCTAACCCAACATGTTTGATTTGATAAAAAATTAAACCAAACGAACCTATCAAAGATTGAAACCCAACCCGACCCAATCAACCTCGAATAGATTTGGTTTGAATTGGCCGATCGACTTTTGACTTTCCAAGATTCAAAAACATTCACATGAATTCTCCTCCTCCACCACCACCACCACTACCACCACCTCCTCCACCTCATCCTCATATTTGCCCTTGAAAATCAAGTACCCCAATTGCAACACCACCACCATAATAAACACCATGATACTAGAAGACATAATTGCGAGCATCAGAAGAAACCTAATTGTAGGGTTGACTTCAAGCAAAATTGCCTCGAAATAAGCGACGAATTCGAAAAAAATAAAGGACTATGGAGGACCATTGTCCCATCCAATGATGTCGGTGATTTTTGGATTCTGACATGAAGGAGCTTGAAGCGAAAACAATAATCCTTCATGTATCAGTAGAAAACGGAAACGGTGATTGGTTGGTTGGAGTAGGTGTTGAGAAGCAAGAAGAAAGATGACTGAAATTGTGAATCAGGATTCGATCAATTTTGTAAATAAATTTTTTGGTTAACTCGCAACCATAACCCCACCCAACCCAACCTAAATTTTACTATCAAACCCGAACCCACCCTTTATTACAAAAACCAACCCAAACCAGTGAGGTTGGGTTCGGTCAATCAATTTGAATTGTAGAGCAAAAACAAATCAATATCCTAGCTTGGTTGAATTTGAAATAAAAACCAACGATAATGGGGAAAAAAATTGGCATAACAAGCCATACGAGATGACTATCTATCATTGAGATGGGTATATACTAGCATGACTATACTATATGGCCATAGATATGTACACAAAGCGCGTCCTAAGTGCAAAAACAAAATCAATATTTTTTCTGTCTCGTGAAAAAAATAGATGTACCTAAAATGCGCCAAATATGCATCCCTCAATATGGCCAAAAAGACGTATTGCATATTTGCAAATGCGCAATATTACTCTTTTGAACATCATGAGTTATCCAAGTTTAAAAAGTTACACAGAAACACACGTCATTCATATTTGATTTTGATTTTTCACTTTTTCTCAAACTCATTTTCAATCATATATTCTCCAATTTTGCACTTGGACCAATAACTTTTTCCACTTTTTAACCACATTCTCCAAAAAAAATCACTTTTCACAAAATCATTTCTTATAAAATCAAAATCAAACAAGACCAAAAATGAGAGGGGGAGGGACGGAGGGAGGGAGATACCTTGTTCACCATCAAGCAACTGGTTCATTTGCGTCCCAGAGGTTGCAGGTCACTGGAAATCAGTTAAATGTGGAAAGTTAAATAGCTTAAGCAGAAACTAATACAATGATTCGCACCGTGATAGATTGCAAAATATACTCTCGAGGATACAAATTAGAGTAACGTAACAAATTAGGTATCTATGATAAGTGGATTGAATATTTGATACATAATCATGAACAAGGTGTTTTCAAAAGGGCATCATATATTTCGCTGAAGCTGTTTCTTAGGTGTAATCAGCAATCAGCCTTTTTCTCTGTTTCAACAGCGCTTTCTTCATGGTTAAGTACTGTCTGAGGCACTACATGGGGGTTATTTATAGATCCATGAACCTGTTCAAGAGACATCAATACATGATATATAGGCTAACTAAGTTCCGTCAAGAAATTGAAAAGTCTGATCATGCACAGCTTTGGGATCAATTTGCATGCTTCGAAAACCTTACCGTGCTAGGTGACTTGAAAGCCAACGAATCATGGGCAGGTTTCACAGACAAGTCTGAGGGCCTGTGGAACAGCAAGTGCGCAACCGAGCGATCTACAGGATTTGTATCGGTTTCCATATCCATAAATCCAGCGGACCTAAGATAGAAGTCAACAGATGAGGTCAAAACAGGTTGAGGAATCCCGTCTAGAAAACAAAGGGCTCCTCAGTGGTTGTTCAAGCACCTTATTTAAACTGTTAAAGAGAGAACACGTTTAGTTCTTTAAATTTAACGTCCACTCGTGTTGGTTGGACTCATTTTCACATGACAAGGCACAATAAGTGCACAATTTTCATAAACTGGTGGCACTAACACTTGGTTCCTAAACTATTGAAAATCTAATATAAAAATTTGAAGTGTTAGAGAGAGAACACATTTATTTATTTACGTTAGTCTACAACAGTGGTTCATTCAGCAGAAATAATGGTTTCCCCATCTAGGTCAGTTGAAACTCGCGCACTGTGTAACATTACCAAGGACTTAGAACAGTATTTCATCTTAAAAAAGGGTTAACAAAAACAAATTCAGATAACAATGAAATCGATGAAATGACATACTTGTTTGTTCCTTCAGCCATCAGTGCTCCATTGGCATCTCTGTCATCTCCCCAACTATTACTGGGGTTTGCATGGTTATGTCTTTGTTCAGCACTCCGAGCCAAACGGTACAGACTATCCCTTATGCATAGCTTGGTCCTCAAGTCCAACTAAACCAAAGACGTTAACCACAATCATTTTCAAGGTAGTCATTTATATGTAAGAGGACATGAACACTGTAAAATCGCTGCTTTCACAGTATGTAAGAACACAAACCTTATGAAACTCTAAAAACTATCTCAACGCATTTTCCTTTGTCATTTTAATCAACCTGACCTGTAACTTTTCATACCATTAAACTTTTATTTGAATTTAATTAGCATGTCACTTGATGTATTTCAGCGATAGGGAAGTTACGTGCACTTGGAGAGAGTCGCGATCTTCTCCACAGAAGATAAAATTGCTCTCATATGCTAAGTATTTCAAGTTCTCTTTGTATTCAGGCAAGTAAAACTGCTCAAACTAACTTTATTAGAACTTGCAACCCTTCCTCTTGTTCTCGTGAGTTTGATTTCATTTATTTACGACCGCGGAATCCAAACCCCCCATCAGCCTTCCCTAGTGGAGCTTGAAAATCCATTGAGGCTGAGTTGGTGTGTTGCTTTTTTAAAAAAAATAAAAAGGAAAAAAAGGAAGAAGAAAAACCTTAGGACTATACATGCACATTTAATTGTTCTTGTAGTGTCTTCATTGCCTCGAAAATGCATACACAAAAGAAGCTGCTCACATATAGTCGGGCATTAAGTCAAGCATACAAATTTTCTGAAGGTGAGTACATAGCCATGCCTTCTAAGAGTTCAAACTTTTTATTGATAATCCTGAAGGGAAAAAAATCTGGGTTGAATCTCTTTACGACCATCACAATACTCACATATAGCTCATTCTTTTGTCAGCAATAATATGGGAGAAATAAATTATGATTCTCAGGATCAAGTTATGTCAGTAGATACATTTGTAAAGAAATAAATCAAAGAATATACATAAGATCTTGGAAAGAACATTATACCTGTTCCGTGACAAGCTGAAGATGCCGAAAACTAGCTGCTTCTTGTGAAACATCATCCAAACTGGAACTCATGGATGATCCCTCCAGTACATTTGAGGAACCTAATTCCCCTGGTTTAACCATGCTGACTCCAACAACACTGCGATTTTCAAATTTATCTACAGAAAGACGTACTTGTGACTCTACTGAAACAGAAGAAGGATCATGAGGATTCTCCACCGATTGCACTAGACTGGATGCATAGGATAACTTCCTTTGAGAAAGAGGTGTTAAATAATTATTCTCAGATTTTATAGCCGATACAGTTGGATGCACTGAAGTCTGATCTGATAGGTGACTATTATCAGAATGCACGAAAGGAACAGTCTTCTGTAGGTGTCCAGAGGAATCTGGATCCAGTGATTGCTGTTGCTGTTGAATACCCGTGGATGTGAAACTTCGATTAGATGTGGCTCCCAAATCAAGCTGCATGACTTCATTTGGCATGTTACTATTATAATTAAAAGAACTGCCATTTCCATAGTAATGTTCTTTTCTTTTTCCGCCGGTCTGGTTTCGGTGTTTTGACTGCTTTTTATTCTCATGGACCTGCCAAGTTATCAAATCCATTATTACTGTTTCACAAATATTTATAGTGATAGACCATCTTGAACTTTGACATGCATATTTAGACTGCATAGAGGTTTAATACACGTACCTCCAAATATCATCCCATGAGGTGCTTACTTTACGGAAAAAAATACTGTCCCCAAAATTAACAAAATTTTAACCAATTACTGACTTACTACCAGGACTCAGAAATAAGCATGTGAAATGCTAAAGGATATTGAATCCCTTCAGAGGTAATAATCCATCAAGTTTTGCATACCATTCCACCAGTGCCCATTTTGGAAGGGTTTTTAGTTGAAATCTTGTGGTGACCTATACCAGTGAGTCCTACTCACGGCAAAACAATCACCTCACATTGCTGAATTTTGATTCCAAATTAATTAAGAGTTTCTCGGTTAAATTTCTTTAAAAAGGATAAACGCATTTTTTCAATTAACAGTAGCATGCACTGACCTGTCCTTTAGGCATAAATTTATCTTTGCTATCTGAGCTAGAAGGTCCATTCACAAAAGCCAGATGCTTAACAGATTCATCAATCTCTGAGGGCCAAGAACCACCTTTGTGTCTAACTGCTCCACTTTTAAATGCAGAATCGTTCACAGAATAGCTAGCATTTTGCATCAAGAAGTCATGTTTCTCTGATGTATTTTTCAATGCATTTGACTGGGAACATGAAAACTTAAAATCTGATTTTGGCACATCTTCAGACCTTCCTAGAGCATCTGGTGATGAAAACCAACACAATTCATCTTCGTTATCAGCACCAAGTGCAAATGTCGAATTACAACTCCTGCAAGAATGCCACAATTGAGAATATAGTTATATAATAAGAATGTAAAAAGTATATAAACTCCGTTGAGAGATGGTGCGTGGTTACCTAAATATCCTGTCAACGTCCTCAAAATTTCCAATTTCAGGCAAACCGCAATACAAGAAATCACTGGAATCTTTGTCCTCAGGATTATTGTCAAAGAAATTGAGATCATTGTCTGTTTGAGAAATGTCACCAAGTGTATAACTGTAAGAGTTGCCATCAACCACAGTGCTTTTGTCATTAAGAACGAGATCATCTACACCAAACTCACTACCACTAGTATCTGTATTATTGCTTTTGAAGCCATGACCAGATGTTTTGGCATTTTCAGATGCTACTTCTTTGACTGAGTCACTATCAGAGGAAGAAAGGAAGACAGCATTGGGTGTGATGGATGAGTCTTTTTCCAACATTGTGTTCCTTCGCTTACTTAAATTTGAAAAGTCTCCATGATCTTTATCCTGATCAATACTTGTAGTGGCAGATCTATCTCCAGAATTATTTGAAATACCAGTTACTTCCAGGCGAGGTCTCTTAAGCCTACTATCTTGAAAGGGATTTTCATTGGCCTGTTCGTCACCAGGATGGGGCACTATATGATCATCACTCTGGCAAAAATCATCCCAAACTATATCTTCAAGCTGTAGCAACAGTTACAAAAATTTAGTGGTAATAACTGCAGAGAATACTTCCATATGATGACTAAAACAAAACTATAAGACTGTAAATACAACAACTAGTTGATAGCCAGAATTTATAAATGAAGACAGCACGAGCTTTTTGGAAACTGGAAAGCATATGGAGAGTCCAACCACCTATTTAACGAAGATGGAGATCAGGTATTACTACTTAGCTAATGATACAAATAAATCATCTTTTTAAATAACATCTGGCACTTGGGTGTAATCTGTATGACTGTATGTTTCCCCCGTTGTTGATGATAGACAATTTTACTGATGCACTTACATCGTCCATATTTGAATGGATAACTGAAAATCATTTCTATTCAAGACTAAACAAAGAACTCAAATGACTACTTCCTGCAAGCAGGACAGAGAACAAGATAAATAGCAGTTAACTCTTTTTTCTTTTACAGTTAACAAATTTCATACTAGAATACAAAAGCATTATTTTTCGTAAAATTGATCCGGTAAAGATTAAAATACTGCTGGTTCAATAAATAATCTCAGGTAAATCGTCTGTTCACAGAAGGCTAAGTATAATGATAGAGCTCCCAGTCATTTCAGTTGACTAAACTGCAAAACACTATTGATGTTAGTAGTGTCAGCAGAGTGATCCTTTTCTACCAAGCTTGGGAAGATGAATGTAAGCATAGAATGAGTTGAGAATGTTGTGGTCATAAGAAGGAACATGAAAGCTTAGAAGGATAATCTAATGCGGATAGATGTAGTAATAAATACAAAACAATCCAGTTCAGATAAAGCATTTCTTATATTATTATATAATAAACGCTACAATAAATAAAAAACCATTAGTTACTGTTACAACACCTAATAAGTTTAAAGTTTTCACTTTCTTAAAAATAAATAAATTAGGACAGCGAGAAAATAAATAAAATTCCTTGTTTTTTCCCTTTCTATGTGAACTCAGATAAACAAATGAGATTTTACAATGTTTAAAAATTGTTGTGCATACTTGAAAAATAAACAATAAATGCTAGTTCTAAGCTACGAGATGTGAAAATTAATTCGCGCCTTGAAAAAAATTCATCTATATGTCTTGTGTTTGCTTGGCTACAAACTACTTTCTTAATACCTTCAAATTAATCATATCATCTCAAAGAGTCTTCCAGCATAAAAATCAGTGTAGATGTTCAACCGAGTTTTTATAATATATTTAATCGTTTGTCCTTCAATAATCTTTATTATGTAAACTTAGCTAATAGAAGAACGGAGAAAAGTAAGATAAGGAGAGGGTCACATACTCAAGTGAAGAACTGTTTTGCTTGATGAACATTACAAGAATATGGACTCAACATTGCACCATGGAGTGTGGAATGTATAATTAGCCTCCATTGATCAAACTTCATTTAAATAACATATTCCAACTGACCCACAATTACTCTCCAGTTATCCACCATTCGTTTCATTCTATCTATGAATTAAACCGATTATAGATTCTTCCCAAATGGAGGCTTAGTCTTATATGACAACCTAATTATTGAATGGCATTATTGCTCAGCTCCATGTAAAATTTGTCAGTTACAATAAAATACAATACTTCATATTTCACTTGGAAAATGAACTTGCACATGTGTAGCATTCAAAATTATGAGATATAAACTAATATAAATTAAAATTTTCAATCTAATAGCTAATAATATAAAAGGATTGTTTTGCAATGTTGATTATTAGAATCAGAATAACTGATTTTAGAACACGGACCAAACTTAGATTGCATGACAAAAGCCCAAAAATCAGCATCTGGATTGAAGGAGGAGATAAACACAGTGAAAATGTTACTGTTGCAATAACCTTCAGTTTCTTTTTCTTTTTCTTTTTTTAATTAAGGAGAATGAAAATCATCAATAGCTGATACATACATATATAAATATATGTATATTCATACACCATTTTACAGACCATCTTTTAGGAACAAACTATGCTTGATAAATCTGCCAAACCAATTTCCATTGGTAGTTTCACTTTAATATCCCAACATCAATTAGTCACAATCTGATCCTCTAATTCACAAAAAAGTAAATAAAAAAAATTAAATATTATTTCACTCCCATCAATTACTATCAGAATGTGCAAACTTGACAGCTTAGTTAGCACACAAAGTAGGGTTGGAAGATGACGTCGCTCAACCTTGATGGAATTTCCTTTAAACACAGTTCATTTCAAACTTATGTAGCTGCAAAGAACATATCAAACATGTAACAACCATGGACTCTTTCCTACAAGCCCTTTCGCTTAAGGGCTATTCTGTGCATCGGTACCTTATGTACTGCTCACTGGGAGTTGAAGCCCAACTTGGTTTTACTTTCGTGTCCCTAGCGACTAAACACAAGACCGCCCCCTTAAGAGAGGAACTAAAGTTGAATGCTAGTCCCAATAGGGGTCCAATCGCCAGTGGACAGTACGTAATGGTACGATGCACGGAATAAACCCCGAGGAAAAGAGTTTGTATAAATTTTAATTTCTACCTTCAAGATAGACCTTTTTGTCCAATATAAATGTCTCCTTTAATTCTAGAATAGAAGTTTGTCTCTCTATATTGTTGATTTTTTCAAGGTGTTTTAACTTGTTCTCCTAGAATATTGCATCGTTAGCTAATGGATTTATTAACACCTATTTTGTATAATATTATCCCTTTGCTATTTAACAAATTGTGTACATTCTTTATGCTTGAAATTGTGTATAAATATTAGGCCAAGTAAGATGTAGACAACACATTTTCTCTTAATAATATTGAGAGTTTTTTTTCCCAAAACAACTCTACGTGTATCAAAGCTAATAAAGATCTTAAGTTCAAGTCTTGCAACCACCTACCCATTTAATGAAAGTGTGTGCATGTTAGGCTTTCATGGAAAATTTGAACCCCATCTACACGAGAGGAGAAATGTTGAAAACAAAATTTTAACAACTTAAAACCTTAGATCAAGAAATTCAACATTATATCATAAAAATAAAATAAAATAAATTGTTACCATTATTCAAAAATAAAATTCCTTCGACATCTCATTGTGAAGTGTGCAAGCAAGCAAAGCATCATCGTGCTAGTTTTCCATTTCATTCTTATCAAGAAAACTACCCCATTAATGCACGCATCCTATACGGTGATCATATACGCATCCTATACGCTTCATATCTCATCTAATGCACAACAATGAGTCACATTTTATTGTTTAAAATATTAAGTAGCTGTTATCTTATATAACACTACTTTTGACATACATTTGATGCAATTCCCAATGGAGACGAACTCCACAAACTATTACATTCTATGTCCAGCTTTTTTACCCTTCCTAGCAAACCAACTCGAGAAAAGGTCTTCTACTAATAAGCAATGTGCTCAATGTATCTATTTTCCCCTCTAAATTGTCTATACTATTACATTAGACACAGCAATAAAAACAACCTTGAAAAGATGTTGATGGAAAAAATTAAACAAACAGCTATGTCCTTTCTCCAATGCCTTAAGCTTCAAGCTTTATGATTTAATATGATATCAGTGTATGCAACATCATATCTAGTCTCTTCGTCGCTCATTTATAAAAATTGTGCAAATTTCAAATCATTGATGGAAAAATGTTTAGACCTGCATCTGAGAAGAAGATAAAATCTAAATAAATAAATATTTGTTTCCTTACTAGATTAAGCTTTTGGACGAAGTAATCTAACAAACAAGGCAATACATGTAATCAAACAAAACAAGCTAATACATGTATCAAAAAATGGATCAAGATTTTTATTAACAGGATAAGAAATTTTCAAGGCAGAAACAAAATGGCCATGTAGTGGTCCCATCAGTAGACAGACAAACCCTACCTCAAACATGCGCAAGTCAGACATTCCTCCAAATCTTTCAGCCTGCACTCGAACTGTTTGCAACTTCCTTCATATTTAAAATCTAAATCCTTCCTTCACCACCATTTTCCAAATGCACGGAACAAATAGTCAAACCACGACGCATTAGAAGCCAAACAAAATAATCCTCTTCACTGTTTCATTAATTTACATGCAACTTTAGACTATCTCGAAAAATGGGGAAAAAGTAGCCTGGAAAATCCGGCTGCTGAGAAGAACAGGGGAACATCATGAAAAACAATATAAAATTCAGTAACCTTCCACTAGATAAAAATAATAATAACTGGGTTCACTTAATCTGAAAGGACAAATCCAGTTCGAGCTTGTGAATATTAGCCTTAATCAATACGACAAAATAAAACTACATGAAAGAAAATCTAATTTTTGCCCGCAATGAAAGAAGAAATAATAAGATTCCAACTTAAATCAAAGTTACTAAGTAGGATAAGGAAAGGTTCAACTCGATTAATCAAAACATTAATTTCAATTTAACTCGGGGGAAAATTGATTTTGATGCCGTGCTACTATGAAAAAAAAATTTAATAAGCATAATCTTCAGAATTCTTTTTCATTATTTTCTCATCAATCAGTCGAAGCCTTAATCTGAAACATATATCCAAATCCAAACAAAGAAATCAATTCAAAAGGAGGAAAAAAAATGCAATAAACATACTTTACCAAAGATCTCAATGCAAAATCAAGGAAACCACCGTAAAGTTGAGACATTCAACAAAACCCCTAAATTTGATGCTTTTTTACTGAGTTACAGGTCGTAAATCTCGAAGGTTCTTGATAGAAAAAGAGGCTTTTAATTTGAGCTTTGTGAGGAAAAAAACCATGAAAAGAATATTTTAATAATTTATTAGTGACTAAATAAATGGAGTGACGGAGGTATTGCCACGTGTCGGCAGATCTAAATTAGAGGCGGGAGAGCGACTCGCGGGGTTCAGAATTAGTGGACGAGAGGACGTCTAGATTCGATCTGTTTCTGTAATCTCATTGGTACACGTAAGTGTTTAGGTTTTTTTAAGTGGTTGAATTGGAGTGGTAGTACGGGAAGATTCGTGGTACCGTGTGTGACACAGTGACAGTGTGAGGGTGGGGTAAGTCATGTGTGTGGTATTGGGCTGTGGACAGTTGGTATTGAATATTGTATTTTCCCCTTCTGGAGAATTTTCAAAAATTGCAAATTACATATCAAGGGTATGTTTGAGCTATATTTTAATCTGAATTTAATTTAAGTTAAAGTCAAATAATTAATATCAACTACATCTTTCATGAGTCTCACATCTTTTCAACCACATATTTCAAAAACTTCTATCACAATCCACTTAAAATCTGATTTTAATCTAAATCAAACACCCTCTAAAAATATTTAATTTTAATAAATCTTATAAAAATAGTCAAATTTAATATCAAATTATCTTTTATATATTTTATGAAAAATGAAGAAATTTTATTTTATTTTTTTATTTGTCACAAATTTCTAGAAAAAGAAGTAGCTTCCATAAAAAGCTACGTTAACGCTAGGTAATACTAATTAGTTCACTTCCTTTCATTATCTATTACGTAATGACAAATGATTTTGAGAAGAAACGAAAAAAGATAAAATAGAAAAGTTATTGACACTAAAAAAATTAAATACATACGTCTAATTCATAAGAAAATCTTATAATTTTATTTCGAAAAAATTAATCTCATCCAAATTTGCAAATTGATTAGACTTTTCACAATTCTCGATAGAAGGTAATTTTTTTTCAAAATCTTTTTTTATTGATAAATTGTGTTTAATAGTTGTTGTTATATATATGATTTAAATAGATTAAATTTTCCAAACAATTAATTGATATTTGTTGTAAGATTATTAAAGCATTTTGAAAATCAAATTCATAATTATTGTTTTGTGTTCTTCAAATATGGTATCACAACCTACCTAAATAACTTGAAAGAGAACTTGCATTTGGGAGACAAAATTTAAAATTCAAGGATTTTATTCTTCAAAATCTAATTGTTAAAAATTAAAATGATCAAAACAAGATTGATTTAAGTTTCATGAACATTATATCGAGTGACATGCAAATAAAACTTAGACCCCGTTTGGTAGGGATTAAAATTGAAAAACTAACCGTTATTGTTGATTTTTATTAGATGAGTGGGACCCAATAACGGCTATATTTTCAATTTTAATTAAATTTTAATCAGTACCAAACAGGCTCTTAATATTTTCACATTATTCCACGAGAACTACTCGTTAATTTTCAAATAAGAATTTGAAGCTAAGGTACGAAATAAAAATTTCCATATTAATATTATAAAATAAATTAAGTTCGGTAGTTGGGCACGCCCATATATTTCAATTCCTAAATATAGAATTTAAGAATGTACTTTCAAATTCAAAACACACTTTTGACCAAAAACTACGGAATTCAGCCTCTTTTGCTACAGTTGGTTGTTGTTTACAGCTCCAAGACACGTGATTATCACCGACAAAGATACAGTATGCACCAACTGACCGTCTATCATCCTTATCACCTACCCAGTCTAAATCAAAATATGCTTAGATAGTGTGTGATTGTTAGGCTCCAAGGATTGAATGCTTCAGGTAACGCAAAATGCGTTTCTCTGCTTGCCAATGCATTTCAGTCGGTGAATGCATGAACTTACTGACCTTATACACAGAAAGGCAAGGTCAAGCCTTGTTAGGGACTGGTATTGTAAACTTCCAACAATACTTCTGTAAGCTTGGGGATTATCGCACAGTCTGATATCTACTGCAGTTAACGAGCATGTGGTTGCATATGCCTAACACGTGGTTTGGCATTGGACATATTTGACTTTTTGTAATAAATCAACGATATACTTGCATTGGATGAGATAAAGTCCCTTAGCACGCAGTGACTAAATAAAGTGCAAAATGATCTTTAAATTAGAGCATGTCACGAGGATGTCGTCCGCATAAATTAAAACTAGAATAGTATAATGCTTGCTACGCCAGATAAAGAGGGACGTATTGTTGGAATTAATTGAGTTTTAATTGGGTTAAATCATTAAATGTGATATTTAATGATGTGGACCATTGCAATTAATTTGGGTGAATTGGAAAAGTTTCCAATATAGGCATATATGCTGATAAGTCCATTTTAAGTGTCTTATATATGATAAGGAATCCCACGACTTGTTTATATAGTGGAATATGTGAATAAGTTATAATTTAATAACTAACATACAACTTGGCTACCTTTGGCTAGCACACATGGCCCCCCTGTCACGGAGCTCGGGCACCGTAGCATATTTCTTGCTACATTTGGTTGTTGTTTACAGTTCCAAGACACGTGATTATCACCAACAAAGATACAATATGCACCAACTGACCGTCTATCATCCTTATCACCTACCCAGTCTAAATCAAAATATGCTTAGATAGTGTGTGATTGTTAGGCTCCAAGGATTGAATGCTTCAGGTAACGCAAAATGCGTTTCTCTACTTGCCAATGCATTTCAGTCGGTGAATGCATGAACTTACTGACCTTATACACAGAAAGGCAAGGTCAAGCCTTGTTAGGGACTGGTATTGTAAACTTCCAACAATACTTCTGTAAGATTGGGGATTATCGCACAGTCTGATATCTACTGCAGTTAACGAGCATGTGGTTGCTATATGCCTAGCACGTGGTTTGGCATTGGACATATTTGACTTTTTGTAATAAATCAACGATATACTTGCATTGGATGAGATAAAGACCCTTTGTGGTCCGCGAAACTTCTACCTCGAGGAAATAATTCAAATTCCCTAACTCATTTAGTGCAAAATTAGCACGTAGTGACTAAATAAAGTGCCAAATGATCTTTAAATTAGAGCATGTCACGAGGATGTCATCCGCATAAATTAAAACCAGAATAATAAAATGCTTGCCAAACCGGATAAAGAGGGACGTATTGTTGGAATTAATTGAATTTTAATTGGGTTAAATCATTAAATGTGATATTTAATGATGTGGACCATTGCAATTAATTTATGTAAATTGGAAAAGTCTCCAATATAGGTCTATATGTTGATAAGCTCATTTTAAGTATCTTATATACGGTAAGGAATCTCACGACTTGTCTATATAGTGGGATATGTGAATAAGTTATAATTTAATAACTAACATACAACTTGGCTACCTTTGGCTAGCCAAAGGCTAGCAAACTAGCCACC
>CAIGRF010139111.1:7586-21651 GCA_903798235.1 Fraxinus ornus
AGCATTTAAAATCAAAAGACGACCATAGTAAACAATAAATGATTCTCCCTTTTTAATGCTTTTCAAATTTAACTTACTCAATTTTTCCTTCAAGCATAAGCAAAATGATAGGAAGAGTAGGGCATCTAATGTCAAGACTTTAAATCAATCATAGAAAAGAGTAATATATTCCCCCCTCAATTAAGCACAAGATGCCAAATATATGCAAGTTTAAATAAGAGGATAATCATCACATTTATAGCAAAATAATAATCAAAGCCTGAGTGATGAAATGACCAAAGCATAATCATTTGGGTAAAATTTATATAAGTTCCAACAATTATGCACATAGAATCATACGAGAACATTTAATATGTATTCAGTTTAGTCACATACTTCAAATTCATCGATAATTCACAAATTTCTTTGAATATATGAAAATCTATCAAGTGTTAGAGATTTAGTGAGAATATCAACCAATTAGTTTTCCTTATTCACAAATTCTAATACAATATCTCACTTTTGGGCGCCTTTAGAATACCATAGACATAATATGTTAATGCCACTAAGATATCTAAAATTCGTTTTATGGCACTAAAGTGTGATTCTTGAGTATTAGGTTGAAATCTAGCACATAATCACACACTAAAGATGATATCGACTCTATTTGCGATTAAGTAAAGGAGAGATCCGATCATACCTCGATATTTTGTTATGTTTATGGAAGTATCTTGATCATCTCTGACTAGTTTGAATGATGAGCTCATTGGAGTGTTCATTGATTTCAACTCTTCCATTTCAAACTTATTGAGCATGCCCATGATGTTTGACTCCATTACTTAGGTACTTTATACTTCAGAAGATTCTTCTTCATCTAGTTCAACATTTGCTTCTTCCTCATGTTGATCTTCAACATCTTTAGGATCTTCCTTGTTTTGATTTTGAGTTTTATTTGCTCAAAAGAAATCTCCAAACCTATATCATTATCAATACATTTCTCTTGATCAAGAGGATTAGTTTCATCAAATGTTATATGCATGGATTCTTCAACAATCAAAGTCTTTTGTTGAAGACTTAATAAGCTTTGTTCATAGATGAATAACCAAGAAAAAATTTCAATATTGGATTTTGAATCAAATATTCCCAAATTTTCTTTGAGTGTTTAAGATAAAACACTTGCAACCTAACAATTGGAACAACCGATATTTGAAATTCTATTTTTTCAAAACTCATAGGGGGTTTTGTATTTTCTTTCTACTAATTAAAATATGTAAACAATATAGCAAGTAGTGTTAACGGTTTTGGCCCAAAAGTATTTTGGTGAACTATTTTTATTTAGTATAGTTTGAGCCATTTTTTGCCTACATCATTTTGTTGAAGAGTTCTAGGAGCCGAAAAATTATGTTCACAACTATATGTTTTGCACAAATCATCAAAAGTAATATTATCAAATTCTCTGCCATGATCACTCCTAATGGTAGTAGTAGTGTATCCCTTTTATTGTGAACCATTTTACAAGAATATTCAAATGCATTCAATACTTCATCTTTTGGTTCAAAAAATGGGAACTCAAATAATCTTGAAAGTCATCAATAATGACGAAAACATAATGTTTACCATTTAAAATTGTGATACTAGATGATTCAAAAATATTCATGTGGAGAAGTCAAAAAGATTTTGTAGTTGAAGAATATTGCTTTAATTTGAAAGAACTCTTTACTTGTTTTCCATGCATCACAAATTTTGTCTTTCACAAATTCCAAACTTGACAAACCTTTAAAAAAACAATTTTTGAAAATTTGAAAATATGTACATGCTAACATGACTTAATCTTCTATCTCAAACTTAGTGTTTATGACATAAACATTCTTTCTTCGGCTTCCTATAAACATCACCTCTTTTGATGTAGTATTCTCAATAATGCATTTGGAAGAATCAAATTTGATATGATAACATTCATCGCACAATTGATTAAACTATGTAGATTACGCCTAAGGTTATCTACTAAGAAGACATTTTCAATAAAGAGATATGAATGATTACCAATAATTTCAATGTCAATGATTTTTCCTTTCGCATTATCTTCAAAAGTATCATGACCGCCATCCTTTATTATGAAGTTTGACAATTAAGCTTGATTTTTGGTCATGTGCTTTGAGCATCCATTATCCAATGTCCATTTGCACTCTATTTTCCTTGGTACCTACAAAAATAATTTAATTTTTGGACTTTAGTACTATACATCCTTGGGTCCTCGATAGTTAGTGTTAGTGGATTTTTTTTAATCCACTTATAGTTGTCTTTAAAAATATAATTTTTTTTATAGAACAATAAAAAGTTATATGTCCATTTTTATTGTAAAAATTACATGTGACATTTGAAATAGGAGAAGTTGAAGCTTTAACAAAGAAATTTTTAAGAGACTTTTGTTTCAAAAATGATTTATATCCAATTCCTCATTTATCAAAAACACATTTTTGCTCACCAAGCATTAAATCAAACATTTTCTTGCCTTGAGTAAATTTATGAATAATTTGAGTCAAATCTAAAATCCTTTCTTGTAAAGAGGAATTCTCATTAATTAAAGAGTCATAAGCAGCTTTTCCTTTTTCAAAATCATTTTGAATTTTTAAAAGTTCATTTACCTCAATCTCCAATAAAGAATTTTTGTTTTTGAGGATCGAATGATTTAAAACAAGTTTTTCAAATTCTTCAAAAATTTCATCATAAGAGGTAGATAATTCATATGAATTATTTTCCTTTACCTCAATTTCAATAGCCATGAAGCACATATTAGCGATTTTCTCTTGACTTTCATCTTCTTCATGATCATCATCATCACTTTCATCTCATGTTGTTTGGAGTGCTTTCTTTTTGACAAATCTATTATTTTCTCCTCCATTTTCTTCTTTCTTTTGGAATTGATGATTTTTGCGAAACCTTTCAATTTCTTAACCAAAAAAACTAGATCATCAAGTTCTTCATCATTCATATTTTTGCTTGAAGTGCCTTCATCAACTACGAATTTTAACGCAATTTGGTGCATTTCCTCTTCTTTGCTTTTCAATATTTTATCCTTTGTCTCGATGCGATTTAGCACATATATCATCAATGTTTCATAGAGCTCTTCCAGTGGAATGTGTTGATATATTTGGTCTTTTCTATCAACATTCTCAATGGACTTCATTCTTCCGAGAGTGACCTAAGCACTTTACTTACAAGTTCACTGTTAGTGAATTTTCGATCATAGCCTTTGATACCATTAACAATATCAGTAAACCGGGTGATCATCTCAACAATCGATTCATTTTCTTTCACAAAGAAGTTTTCAAAATCTTTAAGAGATTTAACTTAGTTTCTTTCACTTTGCTAGTTCCATTATGATTAGTTTCTAAAGTATGCCAAATATCATAAGTGGAATCACATGTACTAGTACGATAAAATTCATTTCTATCTGAAGTACAATAAAGTATATTTTTGGTTCTAGCATTTAAAGACAATTTTCTTTTATCCTCTTCATTATATTCCTTTCTGGTTTAGAAATTTTTTGATCCGATTTACCATCCTCTTTAATAACCTTTTTAGGCACATAGGGACCAAATTCAATTACTTTCCAAATATTATAATCTATTGATTGAATAAATATTGTAAATCGATCCTTCCAATAGTTATAATGAGTACTATCAAAGAAAGGAGGACGATTTGTAGAATGTCCCTCATGATTTTGAAAAATATGGTTAGCCATTACTCAAAATTGTGAAATCTTTAAAATTGAGCACCTTGCTCTAATACCAATTCATAGTCCAAGAATAACTAAATAAGAGGGGGTGAATTGGTTTTCAAGACTTTTCAAAGAATTAAATTAAATTTAAGCAAGCAAAGACTAAATAAATTAATTCAAATAATAAGCACAAATATAAAAGCGATAAGTAAAAGGAAGAGAGGATGAAAACGATATAATTATGGAGGTTCGACCCAAAGCAATGATCTATGTCCTCCATTAACAAGCTCTCCGACACAAGCAAGGCTTTTCACTATGTTGATTTACTTATGGTACAATCCAACCCTTTACAATGCTTCCGGTGACTTACAAACAAGGAACACCGATCCTTATAAATGTTGAACTTTACGGGACCTCAACACGACCCACTATTGAGCTTTCACGGGGCCTCAATATGACCTAAACTGTAACTTACAATAAAGAGCATCGATCCTTATACAATATTGATCTTTAAAGGACTTCAACACGACTCACACTTTGTCAAAGTGATTTTACAATGAAATTCATATCTTAATAAATAGTACAAACAATTTAAGTATTAAGAGAGGCTAACACTACAATGAATAGTAATAAATGATAGCTCAAGTGTTCGATGAAAAACTTTGATGAATAAGACAATCAAAACTTAGATTCAATCAACCAAAATATTTCAACGAAAAGATGAAGAAGAAATAAATGCAATGTAGGTTCAAAAAATCTTCTCAAAATATATCTCTCTTTTTAACAAATAATTGTAATAGATTAAGTACTAAGAGAGAAATGAGAAACTTTGATGAATATGATGATTTTACAAGTTTGATTCAATCAATCAAAGTTTTCAATATGAAAATGTAGAAAATTTTATGCAATGTAAATGCAAAGATCTTCTTCAAAAATATATCTCTCTTTTAAGATTGATATAAATAAGTTAAGCACAAAGAGAAATGAAAAAAAATTGATGAGAGAAATGATTCAAGAAGTTTGATTCAACAATCAAAGTTTTCGTTATGAAAAGATAAATGAAATGAATGTAAAAATGTAAGTTCAAAAATTTTTCCTCAGGTAATTCTCAATTTTATGCTTTTCAAGAATGCGAATTTGAATGCAAGAAGTAGAGGAAAAAAAAAATATGGGAGTTCGGATGATCGCGTTCGGTCGACTGCCTCTTGTCCGGATGACCAACATAGCCGTTTATACAGAAAAATCAGAGGTCAAAACAGTCAAATTTTGGACCGTTGGAAATTTTCGGTCAACCACCAAATTCGCCAGTCGACCGCCGAGCAGTTTGGTCTTTTCCACGTTTTGCCTCCGTTTGTTTTAATTTGAAGGTTTTGAAAAGCATGGATTTTTGGACAGTATTTTTAACTAAGGCCCTGTTTGATTGCTTAGATTTTCCATGGAATTTTCCCACTTTTTTGCTGTTTGATGGCAAAAAAATTTCATCCACCCCCCGTCCCACGCGTCCCTTTTCCTTGTTTATTGGAAAAAAATTTGGTGGGAAAATGAATACCAGGTTCTGGCCCCTTTTTATTTTTTTTTTTAGTAATGGAAATAAATTTCATAACCAATTGTAAAAAAAAATCACTTTAATGGACAATTTTCATTTAAAACGAAGCCAAACGAACACTAAACTTTGATGAAAAAATAATTTTTTAGCAAATGTTTTTATTTTTTATTTTTTGGCAATGGTAACAAATTTCATAACCAACTGTAAAAAAAAATTCACTTTAATGAACAATTTTCATATAAAATAAAGCCAAACGTGAACAAAAAGATCCAAAATTTTAAAAAATTTCGGGTGAAAAATTATACCAATCAGACATACTTAATTAACAATTCCCTAGAAAACAAGTTCTAGATAATTATTTTCTCTGAAATCCATTTTCTTTCCACCCATTTTCCACCCTAACAATCAAACGGACCCTAACTTTTCAAGATAAAAAGTGTTTTACAAGTCCAAATATCATTTTTAAAAATCATTTTTACATTTGATCAAATCATTGCATACGAATTACTTTTAATGCACAAAATTATTTTTAATGCATGTATAGGTTTTGAGTTTAAGCATTCATTTCCATATATCAAAGTGTTTGTACCTTTACATTTTAGATAAGAGATCAAGTTTTTCATCTTGCTTCGAAGTTTGTCTCCTTGACGGATTCTCGAATGATTTGACTTGAATGCTTACCTTCCACTTTGATCTTCATTTCGAATGTCGTCCCTTATACTCTTAATCTTGATTTTTCTTAACGTTTGTCTTTGTAACTCTCGTTTCGAATGATTTGACTTGAATGCTTAACTTCCACTTTGATCTTCATTTCGAGTCCGATTTATATGTTGATTTTGATAATTCTTGATTGATTTTAATATTGAACTATCATCACTCAAAATCAATTATTAGAAACAATATTAATCATGTTTGTTATGATCAAAATATTAAGGATGAAATCAACTATAGGTCAAAAATGTGGATCGAAGATACTCCACTAGGATGAAGTCAATAATAGGAGTCCTTAAGGACTAGGTATTACCCTCTGAAAAATAGAAAGCACCGAAGCATAGAAGACATTTATTTCATTTTTCAAGACGATGTGCAATATAAACGAGATTTATCATTGCATTATTCCGATGCATAGGTGGAGAGCTATGTGTTACGAGAAACTCATGAAGGGGTATGTGGCAACCACTCGAAAGGATGGTCCTTAGCACAAAAGGTGAGAAGGATATAATTGGCCCATATTAAAAAAAAAAACAAAGATGTACATCAATTCGCAAAGAGAAGAGATAAGTGTCAACGTTTCGCGACCATTCGAAGGCAGCCTTCTCAGGAACTAAGCATTGTTTCTAGCCCTTGGCCATTTGCCAACTAGGGGATTGATCTTATAGGCCCCCTTCCTAGAGGAAGGGGCAATTCCAGTTTCGCAATTGTCGCCATTGTTTACTTTACCAATTGGGTGGAAGCAAAACCCCTTTCAAGATCACTATAGTAAATACTTCCAAATGTCTATGGAAAAACATCATTTGTGCCATCAAAACTACAAGCAAAACGGTTACAGGAGAAACTCATTTCTCTATAGCTTATGGAGCCGAGGCTCTGAGCCCAGTTGAAGTGGGTCTATCGTCTCCTCATCACATTCATTTTAACAAAATATCTAACGACGAGTTGAAAAGATGCGAACTAGACCTCCTTGAGGAAATGAGGGATGATTCTCAAGCAAAGTTGGCTATCTACAATGGAAAATGACTAGGTACTAAAATTTTAAAGTTAAGAAGAAGTCATTTTCCTTGAAAGAATTGGTGCTTTGGATGGTGCTCTTATCTTCTAAAAAGTATGGGGCAGGAACCCTTGGTCCCAACTGGGAAGGCCCCTACCTCATCAAAGAAGAAGTTTAACCTGGGACTTATAAAATTAAAATTATGGATGCAAAGGCACAGCCTCATCCATGTAACATGGAGCATTTGTGAAAATATCAGTTTGTATAGTCATTGGTTCAATGAAATAGACTTTTATTAAAGTCTTTGTAAATAAAAGTATTTCTTAACTGACAAAAGTCAAAGGGGAAGCCTCTACATAGATGAATCGTCCCTATGCAGAGAACCGTAAGCACTTTGACGAAGAGTTGGATCCCAAAATGGACCACCTCCTTACTTACGAAGAAGACAACACATGCCCTTAAGTTGTTAAGGAAGCCTCAGCATGGGCGAACAGCTCAACCTCATGCTTAGAAAAATTATTAAATGGAAATTGTTCTTAATTTGATTAGGTTAAGTTCACGAAAAATAAAAGAAAATGTACCTCTTATTGAGAAAAGTCAAAAGGAAAGCCTTTACATAGATGAACCGTTCCTATGTAAAGAAGCGTGGGCACTTCGACGAAAATTTGGATCCCAAAAAGGACTACCTCCTTACTCACGAAGTGGACAGCACATGCCTTTAACAACAAAAGTTGTTAAGGAAGCCTTAGCATGGGCGAACCGCTCAAACTCATGTTAAGGGAAATTGTTAAATGGAAATTGTTCTTAATTTTATTAAGTCAAGTTTGTGAAAAATAAAAGAAAAAAGTACATCCTATTAACAAAGTCAAAGAGGAAGCCTCTTCACAGATGAACTGTCCATATACAGAAAAGCGTAGGCACTTCGCCGAAGAGCTAGATCCCAAAAGAGACCAGCTCCTTACTCACGAAGTGGACAACACATGCTCTTAACAAAAAAAAAAAATCTAAGGAAGCATCATCATGGGCAAACCACTTAACCTCATGCTCAGGAAACTTGTTAAATGGAAATTGTTCTTAATTTTATTAATTCAAGTTTGTGGAAAATAAAAGAAAAGGTACCTCCTATTGACAAAAGTTGAAGGAGAAGCCTCTGCATAGAAGAATTGTCCCTATACCGAGAAGCGTTGGAATTTCGACGAAGAGTCGGATCCCATAAGGGACCACATCCTTACTTACGAAGTGGATAGCACATGCCTTTACCAACAAACGCTATTAAGGAAGCATCAATATAGGCGAACCACTCAACACCATATTCAGGAAACTAATTAAAATATGCGAATTACAAACACTTTGTGCAAAATAAACAAGTCTTAAGTGCAATAAAGCCGAAGTGTAAACAAGCTCAGATGTCAAGTTAAAAAGGTAAACGACCTTCTAACACTTGTACAAAACTAAAAGTTTGAATAATGATTTGCAAACGGAATACACTAAAGAGCATTACAAAGCAGTAAAGTTCGCAGAAATTGCAAAAAGTAAAAAAACAAACAAGTATATAGACAAAAAGAAAATCTTATTCATTGAATAGATATTTACAATTGTGTACCGAAGACAATTACATGGAAAATTCAAAAAAAAAAAACCTATCAACTAAATAGGTGGGGAATGGGAGCTACAAAGGGTACAATAGCACTGGGAGCCACGGTTTCAAAAGCTTCTTCAGCAACATCATTCTCGATTTTGATCATGTAGCAACCCTCTGCCAGAGTTTGAGGTACTTGGTCTCTCTCTTCCAAAAATCCTAACCTCAACTCAGAGGTATTAAAGGCTTGAGAGTTGACTTCAATCCACTCTACCATCTCGGTATATGCATAACTCCTTCAATACTTTGCGAAGCTTTGATACGCCTCTGTTAGGTAAAAGTTGGAGATATAATGCTTTACAACATCTCATTGACCGATTGAGCTTCCTGCTTCACCATCTTAACCTCATCTGTCAAGCCAGTAACCTTACTAGTTAGCTCTCCCACCTGGTGCTTCAAGGTAGCATTCTGTTTATTTTCCTTCTCTAAAGCCTCAACGGCCAGCTTTTGGTGGGCATTCGAAGTCTCCACTTGCTTCATCATGGAAGTATCTTCTCTTTGGGATAACCAAACTTCTTTTTTCAAATTCTCAATCTCTGTCATTCCCGAAGCAAGCTTCATAGACTCTTTAGCATGCTGCTTCTTTATTGCCTGAATATCAGCCTTAGCTTTGCTAGCTACCTCATCGGCCTGAGAGGCTTTATTCAAAAGTTTTCTATTTTTACTTTGAAGGTTTTTAAAGAGGGTTTCAACCTCTATGGCCACCTCAAAAGCCCACCTCGTTTGATTGACCATGGTGGCGAAAAGGTCCACTGCATCGCTAGTCTCCAAAAAGCTTTGCCACTTATCCATCCCGTATTTATGAAATGTAGATGTGGCAATCTGAACCTCTGAAGAAAGCAAGATAAGAACTTATGGAGCTAGTTCATCGCTCTGCTGGGAGACTGTAAGTCTCTGGTGGGTTGAGTCAGAGATCATCGACCCCTACCCTGAAGGTTCCACAATAGTTGGCCTCTTCGACGACCCCTACCCTGAAGGCTCTACAGTAGTTGGCCTCTTCTGGCCTCCCTTCGATACAACTATAGTAGCTACCATCAATTTTTCCCCAGTGGGGACTTTGGAGCTTGGGATGGGGTGGCAATTAATCCACCTTCTCTGGTGGTGGAAAAACGTTGTTTTTTCTTAAGGGCCTTATCCACTATCTTTTTCCCCTTATCCTTCAAGGGAAGTTTCCCTTCTCCCTCTTAACTACCAACCTCCCGGGCTAATTTTCTCATCACCTGTTTTGCTACAACACATGAGGACTTCAGCCTTTTCCTCCCAACAGTGGAGGTGGCAGCAAGAATTATGGCCATGTTAGGAGTGGGATGCCTCATCTTCTCGAATTTTTCTACAGAAGTAAGATATAAAGTTAGCAAAAGTGTTTATACAAAACTACAAAGAATGTTGAAAATTGGCATTACCTCTTCGGGCCATTAAGTGAAATTTTTCGAAGAACCATTGGGAGGTGATTAAATGGTCAAATACACGCGACGATGAGGAGCGTCGGCATATGTCCTCAACAACCTACCACTCACTTCGACTGAGCTTAAAGCGTTCTACCAACCTTGCAAGACATCTAAAAATTTTAAGATCAGAATCATGATTAAGTAATAACAAATACATGTATAACACTCACGAGCTTCTGAGTAGGAGGTTGGAACCGTCACGTGGGGAATTGTATCACCCTCACCCAGAGCCACATCTAGTTCCATCCTTTGATGGAAGAAAGAAGGCTTAAGACAAAGGAATAATGTAACCCCCACGGATATAAAGAGTACCTTCCTTGGAATCCTCTTTTCCCAAGACCCAGGGCTAGAATATGGTCTAGAAGAAATGGAGGGGCATATCCTCTCCAATGGAGGTCTCCTTCCACAAGAAATAGGTTCACATCCCAAGCATTAGGGAAGAGTTAGGTGGGAGCCTGCCCGTATAATCTCAAAACGGCTCTAAAAAAGGATGAAGAGGCAGGCGAAGCCCCACCTTAAGAAGAAACTCATTGACGGCGATGCACCACTACTTTAGAAAGAAGGTACGCTCATCAGAGAGGAGGATAAATTTCAATGTCATATGGAATACGGTATTTTTCCCTTAAATTTGCTAAGTGGGATTCGTTTTTAGTTGAAGGAATTTTGGCTGCCCCCAAGCCACCCCGTCATTTTCATACCCTCTCCTGAAGGCAAAGTACTCTATCCGACCCTACTAGCACGAACCAGGTCTACCGTGTTTATTATTGACACCCCCATCTCAGCAGTCATTTAGCTAAGATATATATCTTCCTAGTAGAATGTGAAGATGCTTTCAAGTTTTTTAGTACAAAGTGCTAAAATCCTTACTAAATGCCCAACGGACGGTGAAGAACATTCACTGGAAATTATTAGTGGAAAGGGAGGAAAAGAAAAATGATTGAGAGATTTGGAGAATATTTCTGTGGTCTAATGCGTCTCAATTTCATAGGATGCGCGTATGATAGCCATCATTGCGCATTATGGGAAGACGAAGTGCTTCAACTATCTTTTCTTGAAAACATAAAAAAGAATAAATCATTTGGGCGTAATAATTGAGGACGCCTAGTCTTCGCAATGTTTCAAAAAACTTGATTCGCTATAATTAATGAGTTACAGCCTCGGCAAGTAACAGAGGCACTACTTTGGGTAAAGCTTAAGAAATATAAGCAACTTCGGAGAGGACAAACCTAGGATAAATTTGTCCTACTGATGCTCTTCCAATTTATTCTAGAAATTAAGAAGTCACCAGGTGCACAGCTTCAGACAACATGGATAGGTAGTTGACATGGATCAGCTACTTTCAAATTCTAACTATAATATAAATATTTATAGTTAGACTTGAGTAACTATTGTGGTGTGTAAAAACCACCCCTTACAAAAAATTTCATACAAGTCCATACATTACATAAATAATAAATGCCCAGACTTGGGAGACTATTGTTATACCTTGCCACCAAGGCTACGGTCACAGTGTCATGACATAGTCCACGTTGAAAGAAAAGTCAACAGAAACACAATTGATCAAATACAAAGAAATCAAATAGAGGTTGAAGCTCTTGGATTGAAGCACTACCTAAATGGTTGAAGTTGTTCGGCCGAAGCGCTACGTAAGAAATCAAAGAAGAAGTCGAAGCTTTTCACACAAAAGATCACCAATATGAAGCTCCATCCGGCAGAAGTCCTTAGTTCATCCAAAGTCCCTGAAGCTGAAGTTATTTGTTACAAGATTTGTAGACAATCTTTGGATTGATTGATGTAACGTTTGTAATAAAGAATGTCAGGTGTGTCAGCCTAATGTATAGGACGATTGACCCGTTGTCAATGTATTTAATGTATAAGGGACTTAGTGATGTGAGGGTTTGGTCAAGGAGAAGAAACCACATGATTCTAATCTAACGGACACCACATCGGCCAAAACCCTATAAATAGGTGGTCTTTGTAAATTGTAATGGCTGTGGATGGTTATTTGAATACTAATTCTAAAATACAAGAAAACACTCAAGAAACCTTCTTGCTTGTTCTATATTTATCAGTTTGATCTTAAGTTATTTATGCTTTGTCGGTGATTGTTTGTTAACACAATCATCCTAGTCACTACCGCTAGTGCTCGAACACTTTTGTCGTAAAGCTTCTCCCGTGTTCACGTGTTATCCTTCTTACATCGATACTCCAGTCAAAACGCGCTGGAACTTGTTTGAGTTGGCGTGAGTGGGCCCAACATCTATTTTTCACGTTTGCGTTACATTTTTGGGGTCAATAATTGGTACCCTGAATTAATTCTTGGGTTTGCAGGTTAAGCAGGTTGATGCAGGGATCTCCATATCACAAGTTAAGTATGCAAAGAATATGGTGAAGAAATTTGGTCTGAAAAATACTAAGGCAATTAAGACTCCCACGACTATGTCCTAAAAGATCTGTAGAGATGATCAGAGCAAGGACATCGACCCCAACCTATACAAAAGTATGATTGGCATTTTTGTTGTATTTGACTGCAAGCTGTCCTGACATAGCCTTCAGCATTGCAGTCTGTGCAAGATATCAAGCCAAACAAAAGAAGTCCAACTTGGCAACTGTTAAACGAGTCATTAGATACATTAATAGAAAATCCAGTTTTGGTTTATAGTACACTAAAGATTCAAGCTCTCATCTTGTAGGATATACAGACACTGATTGTGCAGGGAACGTAGATGACAGGAAAAACACATATGGAGGGTGTTTCTACATGGATAATAATCTTATCTCTTGCCAATGTAAGAAATAAAACTCTATTTCCTTGTCTACTATGAAAGCTAAGTACATCGTTGTCAGTAATTGCTGTAAACAGCTACACTGGATATATGGTTAGCACACTGGATGTATGGTTAGCATCTATGTCTTTCTACACTGCAATATGATATTCCGTTAACAAGCAGGTTCATTGGAGGAGATGACTACCCCCATATGTGTGTGAAGCAGTCCTTGATAATGAACATTAGTCATGAGAGAAGGGCAAACCCTATAGTTTTATGAAAGTCAATTCCATAAATTCAAAAGATTGGGATTCAAAAAAATAAAAATAAAAAATAAAAAGAGTCAACACATGAGAATTCAAAAGAATATCAAAATATATGTATACCTGCTCAAGTCTGACATAAACATATTTTTTTTATTTATAGAGACAATTTCAAATGATGGCTAGTTTGAAACACACTTCTACCCTTAGATAGTACAAGTGTCAACTTTGGTTAGGGCATGGTTTATGATTGATTAGTTTAGATGACCCTACCATGTACTCACATCCTAATATGAGAAATTAATTGAATTAATTGTGAGCAGACATTCGAACAGAAATTCCATGATTATCTTGTTTATTTTAAGCTGATTGTGAAATTTATTTGACTGTGAAATTTGCCCAAAAAATATAATTGATTCAATTTTGTAAATTTCATTATTTTTGCGTGATTGATATGTGTGGGCTTTCTCTCAAATTTTTTTTATCAACAGTCTAAACTTAGCAGTAAATTCTAGTATTCATTGCAAAAATAGAATATTGAGCGAAAAGGTTAAGAAACAAAATCTAGATTACCTGAAGAACCAGCCAGTTCTACTCCTGCATCACCGAAGAAACAAGGTTCTGACCTTCTATCACATTAGCCTAAAGTTCTACTCCAAGAAATCTGCCTTTTGACTGATTCTTTTCTCCAACCTCTGACTATCTAATCCAACTAATTGATGGTTTTGTATAACTTGATATTATGCCTAAACTATTTCACTCACATACTTGGATGACTGTATAACTTGTTATTGATATAGAGCTTTTAATTTCAAAAAAGAGTAGGTTTTCATGATAATGGATGGTGATAGATGGATGAAAAACATGAAATTAATAAGCAGTATGTGTTAGAAAATTTATTAGTTGCAATAATGTAAAGTGCAAAAAAACTTATCGACTGATCGAGTCTCGTGATAGTACGATGTCCTAAAGCGAAATTGTCCGTCGATATCT
>CAIGRF010139111.1:25808-35915 GCA_903798235.1 Fraxinus ornus
CCTCCCCCGCCCCCCGTCCCGCCAAACAATTCCTCGCCCTGTCCCTGTCCCTGCCCCGTTACCCGTTTAAGGCGGGTTGTGGCCCTCGCCCCATTTACTACCCCGTTTAATTTTTTTTTAAAGTTTTTGATAATTTATTTTTATTTCCCACATTCATTAGACTTAAACAAATAATTTTAGTTGTCATTTTCTATTAGAACTAATGAAATTTCGCGAAATTTTTCATTTAAAGTATTGTAATCTAGAAAAAATAAAAAAAAAATTAAACGGGGCGGGGCACACGTTATCCGTCCCCACCTCGAACTTGCCCTGGGGCAAAATTCCCCGCCCTGTCCCCGACCCGAATACCCTATTAAGCGAGTTAGCGGGGTAGGGCTCCGCAGGTAGCGGTTTTGTCGGATTTTTTTGTCATCCCTATACTGGATGGTACGGGTTTCAACACAATGATGTGGCTGTGGATTTTAGGCTTTCAATACTCAAAACAAAACACAATTTTCGATTACCATATTTCAGGTTATACAAAATTATATACTTACCATTATAGATATTCTTCGATATGTTAATTAAGTAAATTTAAAGAAATATTGGTTTAATATTAAACAAATATTTCCTTTTGAGTTTATTAAGTACCAAATCAAAGATATCTTTTATGATATTGATATATTTTATCGATTTTATTTTGTACAGTTTTAGCTAAGAATTAATTCAAATCTTGGCTGTTGTTTTACATAAGTAAAGGAAGAAACGAAGAAGGAAATTAACGCCTTGAAAATCTGTTCAAGTTCGGCGACCCAATGGCTGAGTATTCTGCCATATTCAAGCAAGTGTGATCGAACTCATGCGTAATTGAAAATTCTCAAAGTCAACGGTTGTTCTTCAACCGTATTTGAAGAAAACAAACTAGAGCATGACTGGTCAATCCAGTTAAAGATCAAGCTACTTGGCGTAAGTTAAGAATGATTATTCTTAATCCAAGAGGTAGTTGCAATCGAATACAACAGAGAAGTGGCGATAAAGACAAGATCAGGGGGTTTGATTCCACTTTTACAACAAGTCAAAAGAAGAAGAAAAAGAGGGAGTTGTTTTTAAATTTCTTTTGACTGCTATTTATTAATTTTCCAAAATTATAAAATTGAGACTGTTGTATCTTTGATAATTTAATTTAGTGGATTGTTTAACCCATATCATGGATCGTGGATATTTCCCTTTAAAGTTATCACGTTAAATCTGGTGGTCATATTTTAATATATTAGTTAATTTTCACAATTAATTGAAACATTAGAACACTGATTAATCAGTCTGTTGCAATCAGAACTATTGAAAAATTGGTTATATGATATTCCAACTGTCTGATGTCTGCTATTTAAACTGCTTAATTAAAACAGGTTTTTAATTTCCTAGTTTTCAGTGTTTACAAAAGATATTGTCGTACTAGATATGGATGACTCAATGAGTTTTTATTTAATAAATTAGGGGCAATAGTTGTATTCTTTTCCCTCCACTCAAATTTTGACCCATTATATATTTCAAACAAGGTTTTTCTCAAGGCAGCATTTGATTGCTCAAATTCTAATTGTCCCCTTCGTTTGGTATTTTTTGTTTTTTTTCTTGTTTAAATTTTTATCAAACAAGATTTTAACGAAACGATAATTTTTAAATAATTTCGTAAAATAATGAATGATTAGTTGGTATTAACTAGATGTCTAGATGCATTTCGTACTTACTTCAAAAGATGATTGTAGCTTCTATTGAAACCATAATACAGCGTTCATTGTTGTAATAGGATTATAAAGTTGATCTTCTATTTCTCTCTTTTATTCTCACCATTTTATAAAATATATATAAATTACTCGTTTTTTGAATAATTAAACTTGTAAACTATTGGTGGACAAAAATATCGTTCATTTACTAGGATAGCAAAATATATTTCGTTGGAATCCCCGTTCCACTCTAAACGTGACAAGGACCAAAAAAAAAATGGTCTCCATTTCGAACCCACCCTAAATCTTATTTTTTTTATTTTATAATTCTAACTTATATTTAAAAACATAAATAAATAAATATTGACGATAAATACGGATACTTAGAGTTTGTTTGAGCCCTATTTTTGGGTGAAAAAAGTATTTTTGAATAGTATTTTGTTAAAGATTGTGTGATTAAAAAATAAGGAAAATTTTTCTATTTACATGTAATATTATTTTATAAGAAAAAATATGTAGTTGAAAATAATTTTTGAAAAAATGAGGTCCAAATATAGGCTTAATCCCAACCTATAGAAATATCGCGAACCGAAGTATACAGTATATATTTATCATCTCTATTCAATTAATAACTAATAATTTATTTGACCTTCTGTTTAAATTATTATATATCATTCTTATCTTGATACAGTCCCTATTTGACACAATTTATCTAAAATTTATTTCAATCGCACATCGTTTAATAAAATCATTTTTTACATGAATTCATCACTATTTTCTATTTTTGAACCTTTCGTTCTTCAAAAATATTATTTTCTCCAAGTTCTTCATTAAAATCAAATTTTTACTAAATTTTGATAAAAATTAATTAAATATATGATGAAAATTTGTGAATTCCATAAATGTATTGTTAATTAATTATTGATTTTAACTTGAAATTTTAACCTAGACTAAATAGGGGCAAAATCTACTTTTAAAAATACTAGTGGATGCACGTGCATTGCACGTGTAGTGGATGTAATAAGGACGATTACATTGGATTATATGAAAAAAGGATGTAATAGCTATACCTAAATATTGCCATAGCAAAAAACTGTTTACTATATTCAAGCTTTTGTCATTACGAATAATAGTGTCTTGGACAGCTTGTGTAAACTGTCAAGCAAACTCAAGCAGTACAATATGCGTTTTGACGCTGAACTTTTGGTGGCATCATGACAGAATTCACATAGGATTGATTGAAGGCATCAAATCCAGATGAAGCCATTCAACAGCAAAATGGCATATATCTGCTCTTACTCCCAAGTGAAAGGAAACAATTTATATGGAGAATTTCACCTTCATCATCAGTAGAAGTTCCCTTGAAGATAGCAAGCTTCCCCTTGTGTTCTAGCAGCTTAAGGGCTCACATTAAAATAGTTCGATCCATTCCATGAAGCTCTGAATTGCATCAAGAAAACCACAGAGAATTGTCATGTTTGACTGTGCATGGTGTGAAAACAGAATTAGTATGCAGTGAAAAATGCCAGATCACGCAAATCCACGAAACTTTTAAGCTGATGTATTTATCATGTTAATCCCACCTCTACAAGTAAAAAAAAAAATGAATTGCCTCGTGTTTATCATACGAGGTTCTGCTATTTATCCCACAAAAAAGGATTCTAAGAAAACAAGCAAAAGGGTGTTGGCGGTTCTAGCTGATGCATAAGATGATGACAATTTAGATGTGTAAACCGTGTGAATCGAAATCTCCTAGCACGAGTGGTGAAATCAAGAGACAAAACCCATTAGCTAGATTGTTGCATGCTAATTTAGCAGACATTTATTGCAGAAGATCTATTAATAGGATGTAAAAATTAATGAGGCCTCGGACAACTAAAAAATTGCACATGCAATAATGGGAATGACTAATATTTTCTGGTATCAGAATGAGAAAATTAAATAGAGGGCACTGTTCAAATGGATGGAATACCAATTCCAAATATCTGTTCCATTACAAGATAATATTCTATTCGTGCAAGCTTATCAAATGAATCTACTTCTTGAGAATCAGACTTCAGAATTTACTCTATATTAACCAGATCAATAATTAATGTGTTGTACTGAAGGTAAATCTGATTATAGAAGTAACAGACATAATTTTTGGAGTATCCCATGTTTGGTTGTAGCACTTCCTAACATATCACAGGGCAAAATATTGCAACCTCTTTCTCCACTTGTTGGATCAAACCATCAGTAGTCTGAAGCTAGATAAATGATTTCAACTATATAGAGGAAACCATAAACAAAATATTAATCAACTATGACACCTCAATACAAGCAAATATTATGGCAACTTAAACACAGAATATGTACTACAGATTTAAAACTCCAAAGCTTGTACCACATTCGTAGAACCTCACATAATTTGATTCAATTTTGGCAATTTTAGACTATAGTGGATTTACAAGCAAGATATTTGAGTAATCAAACATGAAAGACCTCAAAATAATTCTTTATATGATATTCAAACCATTTGCAAGCAAGATTTTTAACATTAAAAAAAGGCAAAAAGTGATGGTTATAGTGCCATTCATTCTGATATACATCCTATTAGATATATCATATGGAAAACTTTCCCATTTATGTACTTATTTTAGGAAACAAAATAGGATTTTATTTTATGGGTTTTCTAGTACCTCATGTATTTCTTTAATTGTTTCGTAGATATTAGATTAATTAAAACCTTACGTAAAGGGAGCTAATGCACTTTATTTCGTGTACTTGATTAATGACTACATACATATTTCCTCCCTATAATTTTTGATTATGTCCTCTCTTCTCTCTCATGTGTCTGATTCTTCTTACCTTTCATTTTCTCCTTCTTCTATTTCTTCTCCCCTTTATGTCCTCTCTCCTTTTCCCATCTCCATTATTTTGGTTACAATTGGTTGCTTTTACTTAGATAAGAAATTGTGCAATTGAAAGTAAATATCTATGAACAAGGCCTACAATTCATGCTAAACAAGATTCATTCTCAGCAAGGAGAATAGCACTTGGAAGGAATATTTCACTTGACACTCTGAGGTTCTCCTAAGTCAGAGAGTACAACAGTCAGCAAATGAATTTCACGGATGTCATATCATAGTCATCAGAATTACTAAAGGACAGTTTGTCGACATTTTATTACCCAACGCTTTAATTAGGTCATCACCATCCATACTTCCATCACCTGATGGATATGGATTTCTATTTGGAATAATCTGTGGGTTCCTTCCTTTTGTTCCAATATTCTAGATACTTCAGTATAGAACTAAGGAAGAAAAGAATGGCAAAGAAGATACTAATTATTTTAGAATTTCCTTGCAGCAGACCACTCTCTTTAAAACGTCTACAAATTCAGCCATTGAATACTTTTCAAAAACACAGTTAAGGGCAGTTCTGATTGTACTGTGTGAATCTCAGTCTGCTCTATTTCTTGTCTATGAAAAACCTACGTCATACCATCAATTGATTGGTTCATATCTTTGTTAGATGCAGTATCAAGTTCATCTGGTAATGGAATATTGTCCAAAGATGTCTCATTCTCATTCTTACACCTGAAAACTAAAGGCAGATCTTTCTTGGTTGAGAAACCAAAAGAAAATTTGGGCTTGGATTTGTCCCTGCCACCACTTGTATCAGTGAAGAGGCTATCTGAATAAATTTGATCATAACTCCAGACCAACAGAAGAACAGTCAGAGTTAAAGGGATCAACAAGTGAGAGGAATTCAAATATGTTTTCGATTTAACCACAAGCTGATTCCCAGAAGACAATAACTCTATACACGATATTCTTGACATATTGAAAGTTGAGATGGCTTATTTCTCTCTTTCTGTGCTTATCAAATAAGGAGCATCTTTCAGGAAGTGTGAGAGGGTATGATTGATAAGGGTGAAAATTGAAACAAGATATAAGAGACAAATAATTGACAGCGGCATGATTGCCTTGGTCACAGCCTATAGATGCAAGAAACATAATGTCAACTTATCAAAATAATGCACAAAAAATATTTTCATGATTAGTTATGCATTAACTTTTTTATACATAATAAAAAAGTGATATTTTAAAAAGCTAATAAAATATAAATTTTGCAATCATCTAGTTGAGAGAATTGGTAAAACCTAATATCAAATGCACTTACAATGTATTATAGTTAGGTAGCCAATGAATTTTATATACAGATTTTGATAGTTTAAAATAATTATAAAAATAAAAATTTAAATGAACTCTTGTTTACTTCATTTCCTAAAACCTATTTGATTAGCAATAGAGATCTCTATTACGAGACATCAGAATTTAAGCTAACTGCAATTATCTCACTCATTAATATTAATATCACCTTGGAGGGAAAGCTAGTGACTGCAGTAAAAGACTATATTTTCACCACTTGATGTAGTCTTTTTCATCCCGATGTGAAAGTACACAACCATTGTGATGGAAAATATATCTAACTACAATTTCATGAAGTTTCAGTACAAAAATATACAATTGTTCATGTGATTCTAACATAAAATGTAAAATTAAAATAGATTAGCCCAATGATAGCACGGATTTTCCTTAAATTTTATGCAATTAATTACAAATTTGTTCGTTGCATGGAAACTCAATTTTAACATACTCATAACAAGTCAATCATTACACAAGCTTCACAAGGTAAAATGGACATGTTTCATCTGTTCCAAATGAAGAATAAATATAAAGGAGAAATTAATAAGAAACATATCCAAATCATATCATACTTAAAAATCACATATGTACAACAAATCTAAGAAAACAACTCAAAATAATAACATAGGACTGCATAATCATTATAGAACCACAAAACCACATTACCGAATATTAAATACAAAACCCAATACCTCTAGTGTGTATAGCAACCACAACAGGACTACTTCTAACTTTACGCTGGCTTGAAGAAAGATCAATTATTTTGCAGGACTAAATAAACAGTTACAAAACAGTACGAAAAAAGAAGGATGATAGTTTGTGTTTAAAATATAATTTATAGAGTAAACACCAAAATGACAAAAGAAAACAAAAACAAATACTCTATCCAATTATCAATATATATTATAGAAGGAAGAGACAAAGTTTCAAACATGTGAGGAAAACCAGGGATGACTCTTAACAAAATACCTAATTTATACTGCATGTAATATTCTCAAAAAACAGAGGATAAGTCAAGTTTTAAATTGTAGGTAAGATGGAAAACATTTGATTGTGTAACATACTTTCTGGAAATGCATCCTAACATCAATTCACAAAATCTTAGCATGAATATTTCTTTCAATCTTATAACTTTTCTCTTTAAGGTTTAATTCTCCTGGATGATAAGGCAACATAAATCTTATTGGTCAAAATCAAATAAAGCAACTCACTCGTAACTTCAAAGGATTCCACTCTTCAAATATTCTGATATTTACATGAGGGATGCAAAGAGCGAAGCAAAACATCAATAAAATCCTAACATATAAGAAATGTAAAGGTATATCCCTGGGCAAAGAAGAAGAACAAAATCTAATATGTCAACACATTTATGAGTTTTGAAACTAAGCAAGAGAGAAAGAAAAAGCATTTTACAATTATATTGGAACTAACATTAGATTGGGCAAGAGCTACTGGAGGCCCAAATATGTCTACACTGTGGGTAGCTGAAGGAGATTGAAATGGGAAAAAAATTACTATAACACCAAAGTCGTAAATGAAATTATCAATATGTATGACAAAGAGGAAAAACTGATAACTAATATTGTCTAGCTTCTAAGGTAAAAAGATAAAAACACGGAAGGCTTTTATTTTTTACAGTAGTTACTTCTGGAATAGAAATAAGTATAACCATAAGCTTTAATAGTCAAGACGGTAAAAGTATTTTCTAATAATATAACACAACAAAGACAACTCAACAATAATGAACAGAAGTTTTGGAAGATGAAAAAAGGGAACACACAATTCAAATTATTTTGAAAATACCTACAAACATTTTATTAAATCAAGAATTTCTTGGTAGACTACATTTTTTGTGCATATATTATGTGTAGTAGATTTATCTGATGGCTTTATCAAAACTTTAATAGATGTGCTTGTTTTTGCTCTTGACAAAGTAACATATAATTGGCCATGAGAAAATACAGACTTCAGAAGATACAGCCCAACAAAGTCTAATGTTGCAAAAATTCAACAGAAAAATTATTATTCTCAAATCAGCATATTATCATCCACAATAAACAAAGTAATAATAATTCATGGTTATCCGCTTCAAGTTTTCTATTCAATAATAGCAAGCAAGCTTCCAATCAATAATGGAACAGGAATGCCCCCAGGGCACATCTCCAAGTGGTAAAAGGGGAAGGTGGAAAAGCTCCAACTTTGCTTGAGGTTGCCGCATTAAGGGTTCGAATCCTGAAATATGAATTTGGCCCTTGGGTAAGTGCAAGTGTACAAGCAGTTTTCCACCATGTACCTTTGGAGGCATAACCTACGATTTACCTTCTTCACCAAGGCCCAAGGCATGGCAGGTGGGGGCCCTCAAGGCTAGGGTTCAACCTTAATAATGGAACGGGAATCGAAAACCATATCAAGACTAATTTATAATAGGAATCCAAAACCATATCAAGACTAATTTATAATAGGAAAATTATAATACTTCCTATTTTATAGATCACTATTTTTACAATGTTCAGGTGTTTTTATTCGGCAGCATCCCAAGAAAATCATTAATTAGCAGTTGAGATTGGCAGACTAAGGCAGCACCACTGGTGCATTTTTTAAGAGCATGTTTGGTAAGCTTACAAAAGAAGTATGAGTACTTAAAAGTAACTTATGTCGAAGCTTAATAGTTACTTTCATGATCTGAGTCTAGAATTTCAACTACTTCCCTCGATATAAGAGGATAATGCATTCTTTAATAAGATCAACTAAGCAAGACAACTGACAGATTTTATGACATATACGTCTCCCATCATTAACCATATCCAATCCAATATCCCAAACTTGTCCTTTGAACTAAGTATCCACCGATACATGATTAATACAGGCAAATATAAACAAGAAATCACAGTATTCACCATTCAAAAGCAAAGCAAAACAAAACATAGTTATGCGTACAACTTACAAGAAAGCTGAAACCAGTGACACCACAGAGAGAATTGGCTTGGCGGTGCTGGAGAGAGAGAGTTCACCCAAATGACCCACCATCATTACTGATATTACTTGAAGCAGATACTGTGATAGAGTCACTGCTACCATAGGTCCTGCTAAATACCCCAGTCTCTTCATCTCCTCCCCTATCAATACACCCCATCTCACTCTCACTCTCTCTTCTCTTCTTTCAACAACAAAACCTCTTCCATTTTTCTCTGTAGAGATCGAAGATTTTCCTTTCTTTCTTTCTTAGCCGCCCAACTTTCAAGAATTTGGAGTTTCTGGTGGACCGACTCTCTGAGTGACTCTGACAGAAATTGATGCATGGGTTGGTTGCGAAAGTTTTTCGTAAAAGAGACGCCCCTGAACCCTGTAAATTCCAAAAGGATGCATGTTGTAAGTAAAAGCTCAAATGACTATAAGCATTGACAGCAATTCCAGTAATAAGTCTGCCAAAACTACAACTAAGATTAATGAACAAGAAATTGAGTACAGGCAAGACACATTAAGTCAGCAACATTAAATTCTTATGCGAATGAGCAGCCAAAACAACCCCTTGCATCATACAACATGAAAGAACCAAGGAAAAAAATTAGCTCTACAGTGGAAAAATCAATAATCGTGCGTTTCACATAAAAACCTAAAACATGAACAAAAAAATAATGGTTCATCAAAGAAAAAGTTACCATAAAGCAAGAATAATGACTGAGGAGCGCCAGACGTTGGGATTATGGCTAGTAGACGAGTCTTCGAGACGTCCCCGAACCCTATACCAAAACCCAAAATTAGATTCAGAAAATCAAAATCAAGAGCATTATATGATACTATGAAACAATTAAACTAAATAATGATACCGCTGCGTGGGTGCGGGGACCTAGTAGGTAGAGGAGATGGAGCACGTCTAGGGTTTTGCTAAAAACTTGATCAAATAGAGTAACTGATGCGGACATCACGAGATTTTCGAGATTCATTTTATTGTCATTAGGATTTACATTATTATTTGGGCCTGGTCATTATTTTCTATTTTATCGTCATTGGGCTTGTAGTAGTGGGTTGGCCCAAACCCTAATTAGGTTTTCATTGTTTAAACAAGTTTTACATTCCAGTTTAAACGGTTGATGATTGAATAAAAATTGAGTTTTGTTTAACCACGTTTTCTCCTTCCTCTCGGCTTCTTCCTCTTTCCCCTCCCTTGTTTCTTTCTCCTTGCTTCATTCTTCTTGATTCTAATTCTTCCTGCATCA
>CAIGRF010139111.1:51094-65002 GCA_903798235.1 Fraxinus ornus
GCCCCTGTTTGAAACCCATTTTGGGTTGAAAAAAAATTTTAGAATAGTGATTGATGTAAGAATGTGTGGTGGAAAAGTGATGAAAAGTTTTTGATTTATGTGTAATATTATTTTATTAGGAGAATGTGTGGTTGAAATGAAAAATGAGAATGAGAATGAGAAAGAGAAAGAGAAATGAATGGGTGCCAAACGGGGGCATGATTTAGCCTCTATTTGATACACATTCTTAAAACAATTCATTATTTCAAAACTTATTTTCAATCACGCATTCTTCAAAAAAATAATATTACACGTAAATTCAAAAAAATTCTTTAATTTTTAACCACATATATTTATCACATCACATCACATTATAAAATATATTTTCATCTCCATAATGTGCATCAAATGCCATCTTAGTTCCTGACTTTGATTATTCGAATTATTAGTCATGCTTGGTGAGAATTAAAATTTATATTTTAATTTAAGCCAAAGTTAATAATTAATTTTAAATTTTTTCAACCATATATTTTATCAGTTTTTATTAATATCTATTAAAAATCTGATTTTTAACCTTGACCAAGTAGGGGCTTAATAGCATTTCTCCTATTTGGTAGAGATTAAAATTATATTTTTAATAAATTTCGATAAAAGTTAATGAAATGTATAGTTGAAAAATTGTGAGTCTCATAAAATGTGTGGTTAAAATTATTGCTAAACTTTGACTTGAAAATTTAATTGGATTTTAATCCAAACCAAATAGGAGCTTACATTTATGGTTGAATAATTTGTTTTTTAAGAGCCAAGAGCAATAAAAACCTGCGTTTTGTGTCTTATGTACAGAATGAATGATATAATTTTTAAAGTAAGGTAATTGATAACGTTAAAGAGAAAACTAAAATTGTTAAAAAAATTTTATGAAATTGTGTACATAATGTAAAAACGTTGAATAAACTGCAATATAATTTTTTGTTTAGGGTGTGTTTGAGCCACATTATTTTGAAATAATGTATTTTGGAATAGTAGATTGATTGAGAATGTGTGGTTGAAAAAGAAGGAACACTTATTGATGTGAAGGAAAATATTATTTTATTGAAGAATGTGCGATTGAAAATGAGTAGAAGAATGAAAATGAAAATTTTAATATGGACCAAACATGGGCTAAATTAAATACAATAATATCAGGTGCTGAATCAAGAGTTGAGCAATCCCCAATCCATATTCTCTGTTTCTTGCCGTGTTTTTATGCATATCCTAGGACTAAAAGGATATTCCAAAATTAGATTGATCAAACCCTACCAACCAAAACAAAGTGAAGATGATTATCTGACCAGTAAATAGCACCAACTCTATTTTACTACATAAATATGAATTATGATGCTATACAAAATATGTTAACCCAGTTAAGTGATTTACCTTGATAGAACCACAACAACGCCAAAAATGGACCTCCAAAGGAATATTTGGTTTCACACATACTGGCGTCCTCAATGGGAAAAAAATTGGAAACCTGTAGACATCGAACCCAACCAAAATAGAGCAATCATATCTCAAGCACAATATATGACTTCAATACATTATACTCCCAAGTACATTTTCTTTCATGATGCATATTATGTACAGGGTTTCTTTTCACTTCAATTTTCACTTTTGCTTTTGCTTTTTTGGGTGGTTGGGAGAGGTTAGGAGGATGTCCTATATTTCCCTATTCTTTACAATGATATCTTCGATAATGAATATGGGACCAATGCATAACAAAACCAACTGTACCTACAGATACAATGATAAGCAGAAGAGTGTGCAACATTTTACATGATCAGCATTCATCATTTAGCATAATATGGATTTTAGGAATCATTTATGAAGAAAATACCAAAATAAAATTAAAAAATATATATATAATATATTCTGATAGAAACTTGTGGCTNAAAATAATGTTTTGAATAGTGAGTTTTTAGAGAACGTGTGGTTAAAAGAAAGGGAAAAATTTGGGACTTACGTGAAGAACATTTTATTGCATGTGGTTGAAATTTGAAAATGAGTATGTAGAAAAAAGAGAATTTTCAAATCATAGTGTTACAATAATATAGAATAATGTATAAAAAAAAAAAAAAAGATCAAACTGTCCGACGATCGACCAACCAAAAGATTCGGTCGATCGACCAAAATAGACCGTCAATTGAAATTTTTCGATGCTCCAAAATTTGACCGTTCTGACCTCTTTTTTACTGTACAAAGCACTATATTGGTCATTCGCACAAGAGGCGGTCGATCGGATGAGTCATCCGAACTCCCAGATTTATTTTCACGTTTTGACTATAATAAATATCAATTCACTTTGCATTCATAAAACTACAAGAAGATATCATTCTTGTGAAATATATTTATGAAAAATCTTCTTTGAATTTATATTTTTACATTCATTTAAACTATTTCTTCATAATAAAAACTTTGATTGTTGAATCAAACTTTTTGAATCATTTATCTCATCAAAGTTTTTCATTTGTCTTTGTGCTTAACTTTTTTATATCAATCTTAAAAGAGATAAATATTTTTGAAGAAGATCTTTATACTTACATTGTATAAACTTTTCTACTTCTTCATATTGAAAAATTTGATTGATTGAATCAAACATATAAAATCATCATATTCATCAAAATTTCTCATTTCTCTCTTAGTACTTAATTTATTACAATTATTTTTTAAAGAGAGATATATATTGATAAGATTTTTAAACCTACATTACAATTATTTTTTATTTATCTTATTATTGAAGCACTTTAATTGATTGAATCTAATTTTTGATTATCATATTCATCAAAGTTTTTCATCTAACACTTGAGTTATCATTTATTACCATTTTTTGAAGTGTTAGTCTCTTTTAGTACATAATTTATTTGTATTATTTATCAAGATAGATATTCCATTGTAAAATCAATTTGATAAAGTGTGGGTCGTGTTGAAGTCCCTTAAAGATCAACATTGTATAAGGATCAGTGCTCCTGTTGTAGGTCACTATGTGGGTTATGTTGAGGTCTCGTGAAAGCTCAATAATAAGTTGTATTGATGTCCCGTAGAAGTCCCTTAAAGATCAACATTGCATAAGAATCAGTACTCCTTTTTGTAAGTCACCGTGTGGGTCATATTGAGGTCCCGTGAAAGCTCAATATTGGGTCGTGTTGAGGTCCCCTAAATCGCAACATTGTATGATGATCGGTACTCCTTAATTGTAAGTTATTGGAAGTGTTGTAAATGGTTGGATTGCTCCATAGGTCAATCAACATAGTGAAAAGGTCTTACTCATGCTAGAGAGCTTAGTAACAGATGAAGTAGATCATTGCCTTAGATCGAACCACCACAATTATATTGCTTGCATCATCTCTCCGTTTTACTTATCGCTTTTATATTTGTACTTATTATTTGAATTAATCTATTTAGTATTTACTTGCTTAAATTTAGATTAAGTCTTCGAAAAAGTTTTAAAAACCAATTCACCCCCCTTTTGGTTAGTTATAATTGGGCTATCAGAAATATCACCCAACAAAATATTGACATGCAAGAACTGTTTAGGAATATACAAAGCCAGGGAGGATACCCAATCCCCCTCAGAGATATTTTTTTTTTGCAAAGTAAAGAAACAAGGTGATAAAGGATTTGCCTTTTATAAGCAGAGGTCATCAAATCTCGACCATTAGATTTGGATCCTAACCATCTAATCATCTATTTTAGATTCAATATAAACCACCTGTGACTGCCTTTTAGTATTTTACTGTCTAGATTAAAGTGTCTGACGCACGCGCGCCATTGCATCTGTCTCCTGAAACACACGTCTTCAACAGTCATCATCACTTATTAAATATGTTGATGGTTGCGTGTATGAAAAGTTGAACCGTTCAAAGTTTTTTTTTTTAAGTACAAGAAAACAAATCATTTGAGCACAGTAATTAATGACACATCATGTTCCTTACGTTTCAAACAAAAACATGCCTCTTCGAAATTCATGCATTTCAGCTAAACCAAATAGCATAGGTACACAACCTCAACCACAACATGAATAGGTTTGGCAATTCTTTAGATGCAATAAGTCACTTTGGAGCAAACAACCTCGGATAAATAGATCTCAACTGATGCTCCCCAACATTTACCAAAAATTCAAAAACTTTAAGTACACAGTTTCAGACAACACCTAGATAAGTACTTCACGCAAATCATAAAGTTCTACTTTCAAATTCTAATTCCAATATAAATATTTAGATTTAAATTTAGAGACTATTGTGTTGTTGTAAAAATAGCCACTCCAAAATTTTTTTTTATAAAAATAAGTTGATGTATAGACTCGGAGAACTATTGTTACGCTTTGTCACAAGGCTCCAAGTGAAGACCACGTCATAGTCCACATAGAGATACAAGTCAAAGCTGATAAAGTCAACAAAGACCTCAGTTAGTCATACTAAGAAAGTTAAAGAAGAAGCCTGAAACTCTTCTCACTGAAGACCTCCAATCTGAAGCTCCTTTTAGCCGACATCCTTGCTGTCTTTTAGAGAATCTAAAAGCAATCTCTAAGAGTGATCGATATAATATTTTTAATAATTAATCTCATGGTTGTCAGCCTATGATGTAGGGTGGTTAATCCGCTGTCAATATATTAAATGCACAACAGAATGAGGGATGTAATGTTTCAACCTGGGAGATGAAGGCACATGGTTCTTATTCAATTACTACCACTTCGGCCAGAACTCTATAAATAAACAATTCTTGTAACATTTGAATCTAATACAACTTTTTACATGTCAAACCATATTATATCTACACTTTTGCTTATTTTATATTTATTGGCTAGGGTTTAGATTATTTTCACTTTGGTTGAGTTGTTTTTGATTATTTGTTAAATATGCAATCATCTTTGATCATATTATCAGTATTTGAACATTTTTGTATCGCGTCATGGAGCATCTCCCATGTCATAAACGACATACTTTTCCGTCCGAATATCCGATCAAAACTGTTGGAATTTGCTTGTATGGAAGCGAATAACCCTAATACCTGCTATCTATGTAATCATTACAAAAACTAGGGTCAACAATTTTATATTGTAATTAATATTAATGTAAAATTGTAAGTACTCCAATATAAAACACTGAGCATTACACTTAAATGGAAATTAAATTGTACTATATTTAATATGTAAGGATATAATTGACATATAACTAAATATATAAGGATAAAATTGGTATTCAAAAATTTCTCTTCAATCCACACTTTCAATTCATTGTAGATTATTACATTATGATGAATAACTTATTTATTTTTAATATGATTAACAGTAAAGTTTGGAAGTAAATTTATTTTTATGTATTTTTTTTGTTTGATAAAAGTAAAGTTATTTCATATTTGATAACTTAGATTTCTTAATTTTAAGTAGAAATGTCATTTTTCTGTACGGAAAATTGATTATTAAAAGAAATACTTATATCAACTTATAAGTTGTTCTTCATTTTCGTATAGAGTTTATATGTATTTAGGGTCCATTTGATTGGTAAAAGTGGAAAGACTTTTTAATTTCATGTTAGTTGGAAAATAAAAATTAATTAAGTATCCTATAGGAATGTATTTTTCATGAAATTGACAAAAAAAAAAAAAAAGTTTAAAATAGTTGTATTTTGGAATTCGAATTCCATTTTCACTTTCGTACTAAACAGTCAAAATAGAAATTGAATTTTTCGGATGTGATATTTTCCATGAAATTTAAACAAATCAAACAACCCTTAATTCTTGTTCTTTTCCTGGTAATTAGGAAAAGAAAGAAGGGCTTAAGTGAATTGAAATTATTGTTAGTGTGTTAAATGGATACTATTATACTAATCAGTTCTTATCCCATGTTATTACTTCTAATAATCAATCAGATCTCAATATATGAACGGAAACCCAAACAGTCAACAATAGTTATTTATTATTTAGGGTGTGTTTGAGTTACATTATTTTTAAAGAATGTATTTTGGAATAATAGAATGATGAAAAATGTGTGATTAAAAAAGAAGGAAAAATTATTGATGTGATGAAAAATATTAATTTATTAATGAACGTATGGTTAAAAATGAAATATAAAAATGAAAATAAAAATAAAAATTTTAATGTGTATCAAATAGAAGCTTATAACACACACAGCCAAGACGTAATATTAAAAAAACAAAAATATGAGTGTGATAGTCAATTCAGTTATCATTAAAGTATTTCCAGAAGATATTATTCTATATAAAGACGTACAAAATTTGAACTGGAATGGCGAATTCCACGGTGCCACCACAAAAACCCCTGGCATTCTGTCGTATCTCATGAACCAACGTGCCTTTTGAATCTAATTCAAAACTAAAAGGTAAATTATTGCAAACGTCAAAAGCATAGAGAAAGAGGACTTCTGACAAATTGAGATGACCGTTTATCTGTCTTTTTGGTTATTTCTTCATACAAATTTGAGATACACCGTAGTTATCGATGGTAACCGTGGTTATTGATGTATTCCTAGGCGTAAATATAATTTTTTCTTGAAAATCCACTAGTTTCGATACTCATAGATCTTTCTCCAAATTTTGGGGCAATTCAATCTTTTAGGGAATGTGACATATGGTAAATTCATATTAATCGGCTTGCAACCGATTTTGTTATGAATATCACGTTTTATTTGTTGGCCCACGTGTATTGTATTTACAATCAGCTTAGATGAAGAAAGTATTCGCTAAGCTGGTGTGAACGATTTTATGTTTTTTTTTTTACTTCACCCGTTTTCAGAAGCTTTTCTCATACAGTTAGTTAAGTTCGCAAATTGATTCATGAAACTTAACAATAGTTGAGAAAAAAATAATCAAGACGTCATTTTTAAGATAATATTATTTATATAGAACTGTGCATCATATTGTTATTTGCTTATTCTAAAATGATATACTCATCAAAGATTGAGTAGGAAAATAGCTAAATAGAGATAAAATATCTCAACTCGACTACAAATGTGTGTGCTATAATAACATATATTTACACAATCAAGATATGCTGTTGAGAACTTATCCTCAAATACATATTTGATATCTTGTTCCATCAACTTTTCTTAACATACTGGAAAATGTTTGTACACCTTTTGATGTATTAGTGTCTTTTTTATTTATAGTAATACTATTTAGCATCACTAATGTTAAAACAACAATTTAGAAAACACAAATTGGACATTAAATGGGAGGTATAATATAATGAATCATTTAATTCTACATTTCTTTGAAACGCTCACTTATCACTGATGGTATTAGATAGTACTATTCTTTTATTTACTAAGAGAATGTGATGTATCTCAGTATCAAAAATCTATTGAAGGAACTACAAACCACAGAAAATTCAGGAAATCATATAGAACTTGTATTTCCATGTTGTATTCTAAAACCCACATTGCTTTATTTTTAAGGCAGATTCCAACTCCAATCACAAGGAATATGAATATGCCTTGGATGTAAAGAGAGAGAATATTGAAAAGATTATGCAAACAAGAATTATTGGCATTCAATGTATTCCATCTGCCAAGTCATAATTATGTCCATGCTTTCACATTGAAATTCAAATTAAAGTGAAGCAATCCCATAGTAAATGTCAAGAGCATTTGGAATATATTTGGTCTTTTTAATTAACTTTCTTAATTTCTTAAATATAGGAGAATCTTTTGTATACAAAGTTAATTTATATAATGAGTCTCTTTAAAAGAATCCTATACGAGCAAAGTGATCGAAGTCTTTTAAAATTAAATATATTTTTAATTCGATTTAAAATTACTAGATCGACAATGAAATTTGGAGATTCTCACAAATCAAACAGAATTATAAAGACATAAATATTATTCTTAATAAAAGCATGAGCAACACTATTAATTTCACTTCGAACCGAAGCACAAACTAATGGTAGCACAAAAGCACTATTAATTTCACATTGAACAAAAGCACAAATTCTTCCCAGAATTTTAAGGGAAAACTGGCTTGAAATCTAAGAGCTCTTGCTACATTTATCAAGTGTAAGTGTTTTCTCTCATCAATGGAGTTTTGTTGAGGGGTATAGATACAACTTTATTCGTGAAATTTCCCCTTTAAAGCAACGAATTCAAGCATGTGAAGTTCTTTTCCTTGATCGGATCTTATTTCTTTATCTCACATCGAAATTGATTTACAACAAAATTGAAAAAACTTTGTATGATCTACCTTGTTTGGCTTTTAGAACACGAGGTAAGTCCATTTCATTCAACTATTGTCATCAACAATTATAAGAAAGTAATGAGCACCATTGAGTGAACTAACAGAGAAATGGCCCCAAATATCCATGTGTAGTAGATCAAAAGGTGCATTAAATATATATATATTTTTTTACTCTTTTGTATGGACAAATCTTTTCTTGAGCTCACCCCACACTTTTGATGCAGAGTCAGAGAACATGATATATCTGCTAATATCAGATGAAAGACTGTTTGTGATCCAAGGTAGAATCATGTGGTTGCACCTCTGTCACTGTGAGTATTTGGCATCGATATCGACGTGTTTTGTGATGGTGCTATCGATGGATATTAATTTGTCTTTGGCTAAGAGGGCTACATGCATAGCGTTACTCCAAGCATGTTGGTCATGTGGGGGTTAATGGTTGTGAGACTAAAACAAGTCCAAGGTTCACCCCACCAATGACGTAGGAAATAGGGAATGGAAAAATCATCTGCAGGTTGGTGATGTCTATCCATAATGAGGGTTGATGAGGAAGAAAATTTTGATGTGAAGAAAAGATGTTAAGAACGATAAAAGAAAGAGATTCAAAGCTCCATCTTTGATACCATAGCAAAAGAGAGAGTATTTTGTGTTGGTTACCAAGGAGCTCTCATTGATTGAATTAAGATTGTACAAGATTTTACTCCTAATTTATACATAAAAGTTAAGCCACAAACAAATCTATACATAACTATGTCAATGAGCCGAGCCGAAAAAAAAAGCTCGAGCTAAGTCCGAGCTTTTTTAGGTCTGAGCCGAGCCAAGTCGAGCTCGGTAAAAAAAAATGAGGCTCGGCCAGAGCTTTCGACTCGAGCCTTAGCGGGCCGAGCCGGCTTATGTTTTTTTTTTTTGGCACCTTATAACCTAATGTCGGATAACATGTAGATTTATAAATGAGTAAATATCCATTATAACAAAGTAAAAAATCTTTTTAATGATCGATTTAAATTTTCTTACAAATTTTAGTGGCCATTGGTGAAATTAGCTCAATAGATCGATTTGAATTTTCTTACAAATTTTAGTGGCCATTGGTGAAATTAGCTCAGTTTTTAAATGTAATCAAGTAATGTATATCACTAATAATTTCACTTAATATAGAATAATAAACGTTTGAGCCGTCCGAGTCACTGAACTTATTTGCCATCCCTATCTATATAAACATTGAAAATTTGTACAATAGGCAACTTTTTCCCTATAATCCTAATCATAGACTTCAAATATAGCCAGCCGCTCTATTTCCCATATAAAACCAAGTCAAACAGATATATGGGGAACCACAACATGTAACTCTCCCTCATAAATCTGTACAAGCTGATTTTTTTTTCTGTGTTTTCTCACTACCCATCACTGATGTTCTCTATATATCTTTCGGAAATATTAAGATTGATCCTAATCATAAGTGTGAAGTATGTGTTGAAACAAAGTTGGTCAAAACACCATTTTCACTCAATTCAAAGGAACATACACCTTTAAGGTTAATACATAGCGATTTTTGTGACTTAAGATTTGTTCAAACTAAATGTGGTAAGAAATATTTTATAACTTTTATTGATGATTGTACGAAGTATTGTTATGTCTTTCTACTACGAAATAAAGATGAAGCTTTAGATGTCTTTAAACATTATAAGATGGAAGTTGAAAATCAACTTGGCAAAAGAATAAAAAATATTCGTAGTGATAGATGTGTTGAATATGGGGTACCGTTTGAAGAATATTGTTCCAAGCATGAAATTGTTCATCAAACAACGGTATCTTACTCACCCTAATCAAATTGTGTTGTTGAACGTAAAAGTAAAACTCTTAAAGAGATGACAAATCAATATTGATAAGTTTGGGACTACCTCAGAACTTGTGGGGGAAGTTATTTCGTCGGCAAATAGCATTCTTGACAAGATACCTCTTAAGAAAATGAAATAAGACACTTCTTATTTCGTCGGCAAATAGCATTATTTACCAATACTTGAAGTGTGGGGGTGGTTGGCTAAAGTTGAAGTACCTAAGCCTAAACAAGTGAAAATCAATCCTAAAATGATTTATTGCATATTTATTGGGTACATCAATAATAGTAGTGCATATTGTTTCCTTATACATAAATCTAAAATTCAAGATGTACATGAAGGAACAATAATTGATTCAAGAAATGCATCAATTTTTAAGAATACTTTTTCATATAAAAGCAAGGAAAATGCAAGTTCAAATAAAAGAATTTATGATACTACAAATGGCACTTCAAATGAGGAAGAACTAAGACGTAGTAAAAGGGTTAGAATATCTACTTTGTTTAGCCTAGATTTTCTAACCTATATGGTAGAAAATGAACTAAAGACTTTTGATGAAACAATGTCTTCACTAGAAGTACTGCAATGGAAATAAGCTATCAATAGTGAAATATATTCTATAATGCAAAATCATACTTGTGAATTAGTTGATTTACCTCCTGGAAACAAGCCTTTAGAGTGTAAATAGATTTTCAAACAGAAACTAAAACTAGATGAATCCATTGACAAAAACCAGATGAATCCATTGACAAATATAAGGCTAGATTGGTTGTCAAGGGATATAGACAAAAAGAAGGACTTCACTTCTTTGATGCCTACTCACCCGTAACTAGAATCAACTCGATAAGGTTGTAATTGCTACTACAACATTACATAACCTTGAGATTCATCAAATGATGTAAAAACGACATTCCTAAATGGTGAGTTAGAAGAGGAGATATACATGGAAGAATTATAAAGGTTCATCTATCCTAATCACAAATAAAGGTTTGTAAACTAGTTACATCCTTGTATGGATTGAAACAAACTTCTAAACAATGACATCAAAAGTTTGACAAAATAATGTTGTCTAATGGGTTTAATATAAATGAGTGTGACAAATGTGTATACATTAAACATACACCAAAGGCCTACGTGATTGTATGTCTAAATGTAGACGACATGTTGATAATGACCAATAGTCACGAAATAATGCTAAGCACCAAGAGAATGTTAACAAAACATTTTTGTATGAAAGACTTGGGTGTGACTGATGTAATATTAGGGATTAAGATCTCTAAAACATCAGAAAAAATTATACTATCTCAATCTCACTACATTGAGAGTATACTTAAAAGGTTTAATGTACTTGAGGAAAGTCTTGCGAAAATCACTATTGACACAAGTTTATACTTAGCCAAAAATGCGGATGAATGCGTGTCACAACTAAAGTATTCACATGTTATAGGCAGTCTTATGAATATTACAAACTGCACTCGGCCAGACATGGCATTTGCTGTGAATAAACTTTATAAATTCACAAGTAATCCAAGTCATGATCATTGGAAGACTTTAATAAGATTTCTTAGGTACTTAAAGTATAGTTTAACCTATGGATTATACTTTATAAAATATCCCGCGGTATTAGAAGGATATTGTGATGCGAATTTGATGTCTAATATAAAATATTCTAAATCTAACTAATGGCTATGTTTTTACCATTGGTGGATCTGCTATATCATGAAAATCCATAAAGCAAATGTGTATATCTCGATCAACTATTGAATCAGAGTTTATTACTTTAGACAAAGTTAGATTAGAAGTAGAATGACTTCATAACTTCTTAGAAGATATTTTATGTTGGCCTAAATCGGTACATGCAATTAGTATACATTTTGATAGTCAACCGGCTATTGAAAAAGCTCAAAGCAGCATATATAATGGTAAGTCTAGACATATATGTCGTAGACACAATATCAATAAGCAATTGGATATCCCAAGATCTTGGTTCAAAGGAACAAATAAGTTATGAGAATTCAATGAAACACTTGAGAAAATGTTTCATAACTCATTCTTATGATTATTAAAGTGTTTTCTGCAGAATGTTAAGGCTAAGATATCATTTTAATGATTCCTATATCTTGATTAAGTCAAGTGAAATAGAGAAGAACACTCTTAATAGGAGGTCACATATATAAGTGTAGGGTAGGGCTACCTAAATGAAAATTGTTTAAAGATTGAAATTTTCTAAACACTTATGAAATTCAAGAATGGCTCAGGGCTAAAATGAACCAAGTTATGAGAACCATAAATGATTTAGGAAAGATATATGTGTGAGTATTATTGTCTTGGTTTACACCAACGGCCGAATGGTTCAAAACACCACGTTCACCAATTAGCCAAGTATATCCGATAGTATTTCACTAAGAAAAGTTCAAGGCCGGAAGCCACCTTACCTGATGCAGTGTTTTTCTACTCTTTCTCTACAATGCATCATATTTCTGTATAGCATGAGCATAGTCGAATTTTCATTCATGTGGGAGAATGTTAAAATTTGGTTTAGAGAATGAAAATAAAATTTATTTGAAGTATGAAAAAGTGACTTTCGTGTCAACTTTAACCAAATATTCGAACTTGATCCGATAGTCAAATATTGAATATAAATATACTAACTTGTTCTACTCGTTGAGTAGATCGTCGTGGTATATTTGGAATCTCAAAATCAATTTCAGATGAATGAGAAGTTGCGGTCAAAAGTTAGATAGAAAAGAGGATATACGAGTTGGAAAAATGGCTAACTCTATCGCTCGAGCGACAGTCTAGTGACAAGCGAGCGAGAGAAGTTCTGATGAAAATGTATCACTATTGCTTGAGCGAGAGCTCCTGACACGCTAGCGACAGCAAGTACTGCGACTTTTGGCAAATGTTGCTGAGTTTGGGACGCGATATTTCACTTACAACATTTCCTCCTCTATAAATAGGACCATTTGGATGTCAATTATGCATTTCATATCATTTTGCATTGATCATTATATCAAAAATCTTGCAAAATACTCTCCAAAAGTCATTCCAAAACCATTTTCATGTAGAGAGAAAATTATCGTTCAAATTTCGTTGTTGCTTGTGGTTTGAAGTGCTTCTACCACAAGTTGCATTCGTTGTATCAGGAGACAAGTGCCATAGTCCATTAGCACCATTGTGGAGCAATATCGTTTTAAGAAGAAGTGTTTTCACTTGCCTTGGATTTAGTTTTTCACTTTGTTTTCTTCTTCTCACCTTCTTTCTTTCCTTTTTCCTATAATTTAATTATGCTTATGCTAATTAAATATTTTCTTTGTGTAAAACAACCATTTACATATACTAACTACCAACATTAACATATTCTTTTTCCATATGCTTAACGTCTCTGAATATCAATTGAGATTACATGCTCACAATTAAGATAAACTATCATTTTCTATAAAAATTCAATATGAGCAATTTCTTTCATATAACATCTTACTAACAGGTGCTTCAAGAGATTACATTAGTGGCAGAAAATATTACTCTACATAAAATTTTCATAAAAATTAGACCAAATTATAGCTAGGAAATGTTTCAAGCGATCACTTTCTTACAGTGACTACTGCATAAAAGACTTGAATAATGATGAGAATTATGGAAGGCAAGCTAGGAAGGATAGATTGTGTATTTCAGAAGGAACATCAAGAAAGCCATGGAAGGACTTATTCGAGCTACGTGGAATGTTAGATCAAGTACAACTAGGGCTGGCCGTGGGTCGGTTCGGTTCGGGTATTTCGGGTTTCAAAATTTTCGGGTATTTAATAAATGGAACCGTCGGGTCCAAATATAATTATGGAACCGTTCGGGTTCGGTTTCTTTCGGTTCGGTTC
>CAIGRF010139111.1:68230-82598 GCA_903798235.1 Fraxinus ornus
GGTTAATTAGAACGCTGGTTTCTAACTAACTAAAATTAAGGAGAAATAGGAAAATTATTCCAACTGTGAATATTCAAAATATGAATTGAATTATCCTTGCATCTAAGATCACTTGTGGATTTCCGAAGGTGGATATTGACTTGGACCAATGTTAGTCTTTTGATTTTTTTTCGTTAATTTAACTTTCATTGTTATTACTTGCGTTATTTACAATTGTTTGCATGTTAGGTAATATGATAGGAAGGTGAAAATAGAGGAGATAGGTTTGAAAATGGGGCTTATAAGACATTCTAGAGACCCAGATTGAGATATAGTAGATAAAAACTTAGATAGTATCAAGATGAAAATATCTTTATTCCAATGTAGAAACGACCCTAAAGTTTATTTGGAGTGGGAGAAGAAGTTGGAATTGATCTTTGATTGCCATAATTATTCTAAGGAAAAAAGGTAAAACTAACAATGATAAAATTTATTGATTATATAGTAATCACGGGTGAATTGAAAGTTTTCATGAGAAGGAGATTTGTATATAGTCATTACTATATAAACCTTTATAAAAAAATTATGGATTCTTACTCGAACTCCAAGTAGTGTAGAGAATTATCATAAGGAGATGTAGGTGATTATGATTATAAATAAAGTTGAGGACGATAGTGATGTAAAAATAGCCAGGTTTTTGAATGGATTAAATAGGGAAATAGCTAATGTAATTGAGTTACATCATTACGTGAAGTTGGAGGACATTGTGCATATATTTGTGAAGGTGGAGAGACAATTAAAATGAAAAAGGAGCAGCAAAGTATATTTCAGGTTCTAATCATCCTTGGAGACCGAAGTAGGGTAATAATAATAATATGAGCTATTGGATGTTTCAAAGAGTAAGATGAATCACATAGGGGAAAAGAAGAGATAGCTAGCAAAAATAAGCTCAAGTATGATTTCCAACCTTTTAGGAATAGGGATATCAAGTATTTTAAATGCTTTGGTTTGAGACACATTACATCTCAATGTTCAAATAAAGGGAAATGATTATGCGTGATAATGGGGAAGTGGTGATTGAGGATGAGAGTGATAGTGGTAAGATACTCGAGCCAGAGGATGCTAGTGATGGTGATTGGGTAGAGTACCCCATAGAAGGTGAAACACTTGTTGCGAGGCGTGCTCTTAGTACATAAATTAAGGTGGATGATATGGAATGGCAGAGAAGGAATATTTTTCATATTAGATGCTATATTAACAGCAAGGTGTGTAGTATGATTATAGTGGAGGGAGTTGTACCAATGTAGGTAGTACGACCCTTGTTGAGAAGTTGTACTTGTCTATGCTAAAACATCCTAGACCCTATAAGTTGCAATACTTGAATAAATGTAAAGATGTCAAGATTAACAAGCAAGTCTTAGTGAGCTTTACTATTGGGAGATATAGTGATGAGGTAATGTGTGATGTAGTTCCTATGCATGTTAGGTAATATGATAGGAAGGTGACACATGATGTGTTTGGTATAAGTACAACTTTAACACCAAAACAACTATATGAGGACCAATTGAAGTTAAAAGGTGAGGAAGAAAAGGGAAAGAAAAAGAGTGAAATTGAAATTTCAAGAAAAAAAGAAAGTAAGAGAGAAAATAAAGAAGTGGCTAAAAATAATGAAAAAAGAGTAGAGCCACAAGAGAAAAAGATGGAAAATTTGTACAGAGAAAGAAAAACAAAAGTGAGCTTTTATGAAAAAGAGAGTGATATTAAGAGAGCTTTCATGAAAAATCAGCCCTTGATATTGTTGGTCTGCAAGGAATACTTCCTTAATCTTGAGGAAACTAAGATACCCATCCATAGTTTGTCTATTTCTTTAATGTAGGAATTTGAGGAAGTGTTCCCTAAGGACATGCCTAGTGGGTTACTACCCATTAGAAGAATTGAATATCAAATTGACTTTGTACCTGAAGCTGTTATTCTAAACTAACCATCCTATAGTTGGGTTTTTCCGTGAACAATTCTTGTGTTCTTTACTGCTTTATGTTTTACTATTTATTATATTCTAACTGCTGTAATTCAACATATGAAAATTGGATTGTTCGATTAATCATCTAGATAATAATTAAAACTGACTTGTTGCTGTTTAATTCATATTTGTTTTTAATTTTGTATTAAATACCTATTCAACCCCCTCTAGGTATTGTTAAGGCCGAACTTGCGTTTTTCAATTGGTATCAGAGCCTAATTTCATGTCCTGACCCATATTTTGATTATCTAGATGAGTAGTTCATTGTATGTGCCTCCATTTTTTTATGGAAGCATCTATGCCTTTGGAAAGTTAGAATGAAAGTTTTTCTTAAGGCTTTAGATGAGCGCATATGGTTAAGTGTGCAGAATGGATGGACTCCGCCTTCAACAACGGTTGATGGTGTTGTTACACTCACTGATATTTCATTGTGGTCTAAAACTAATCTTGATGAGTGTAATTGGAATAGTAAAGGTCTGCATGCTTTGTTTATGGCTGTGTCTCCTGGGAAATTTAGGAGAGTGTCTATGTGTGAGACTGCTAAGGAGGTTTGAGATATTTTGGAAACTACCCATGAGGGTACTAAGATTGTGAAAAATTTCTAATTGCAGATTTTGACTTCTAGGTTTGAAGAACTTAGGATGAATGATGATGAGATGTTTGATGAGTTCTATGCTAAACTGAATGATATTGTGAACTCTAGTTTCAATCTAGGCGAACAGATCATCGAGTCAAAAATCGTTCGTAAGGTTCTTAGATCCCTACCCAAGAGGTTTAGACCTATGGTAACTGCAATTGAAGAAAGTAAGGACCTTAACACCCTTAAAATAGAAGAACTTGTTAGATCCCTCCAAACCTATGAGTTGACCTTAGCTCAGCCTAAGAAATAAAAATCATTTGCCTTGAACACCCATAGGGAAGAAAATTTTGAGTCTCGTGGTGTCGATTTAGTATTGTTGAAATACTGAGCCCGGAAGCTTTGGTGTCGACATTCTGCTCAACACTTGGTATCAGAGCCGCGTTTGGTGGTGAATTTCCGATGAAAACATATCCAAAAAACTGACAGGATTGGAGGAGAATCCAGACTAAAAATCTGTCCAGATTTTTTGTAAAAAAATGCACCGCAATATTGATTTTCGGCCAAACTAGTGGCTATTTGAAGAATCCAATACCATAAGGAGAATCAACAGGTGGAGGCACACTAGGGTCTAACGCGCGTGGGGGTGACGACCGTTGGCGCATGCGTGGAACTCCAACGACTACGCGTGAGGAATTCTTCGGTGACGGTTTCTTCGGGCATAATTTTTCAAATGTGATTTCTAACATTTTGATGCTGTTAGTTTTCTGTTTCAGGTTATACGGTGAAAACTGGATGATTTTGCCCCAACTTTTGTGTTTCTGTTCAGTGTTCGATTGGTTGTTGCAATTCCTGAAAGTTTTAGGGTGAATAAGGTGGCCCTAAAGTGGTAAATTCACGTCTCTCGTAATTTACGGACTTAAATTGGTCTACTCTAGTATATTGGCTTATCCTAAATTTAAATTTCAGCATTAGCGCGTTATCGTGTGGGGTGGCATTAGGATTGGGGTTAGTGTGTGGGGGTAACCGTTGTTTGTACTAGAGATTTAGGAATTATTTGCCATATTTGAAGTGTTGGGCTTAACTGCAAGTTGATAATTGCTTCTGTGTTTAATTGTCTATATTGCGTGAGAATTTGATTTTTGTTGATATACATTCATGTTGCATTGATTATTCCATTAGAACACCTAGACTTGACCAGTTTGAACATTCCCTTGATCTGAGCTCTTAACTCTCATGAAACCCTGTGAATCTAGAACAGTGTATATTGTTATCTCATGATTACTTTGTGTGACATATTTGTGCATTTTTGGATGTTCTGTTTGTTACACCTCACCCACTTATAGTTAAAGTCAAAGTCAAATAAGAATTAAATTGAATAAATGATTTTCACGGGGTCTAATTGGTAATTACTAATACTTGAAGGGCTAGAGATAATATATGTAGAAATCTAGGAAGTTGGTTTACCTTATTAAAAATGAAAGGACTAAATAATATATGGTAAGGAAGATGGGGACTTAACTTTGCAAATTGCCTATAGTTATGCATTTACTTTTGACTTTATCTTCCAATCTCTCATTCATTTGGAGAGAAGAAACGTAGAACAGAGAAGAAACCGGGTAGAGAGAGAAAAAAGGGAAAGGAAGGAAGGAAAAAAAAAAAAAAGGAGAGAGAAGAGAAAATAGAAGGAAAAATGAAAGAATATGCTACCATCTTCACCATCATTCTCAATTCTTGAAGGTAAGGCTAAATTTTATTTATTGAATAATGATATTAGATTTTAGGTTAATATAAATTTTCCCTAAATTCGAAATTTAACAAGAATGAAGAGTTATTAATGTATATTTAAGGTTTTAAATATGAGTATAGCAAGGAAATGATTAATTGAAAATTGTAGTTAAAGAAAGCAAACATTTGGAAACGGGTTTGTAAAACAAAAATATTTTCTTTGATTTTCTTTTGAGTATATGATACTAAATACTTCAATTCGGGATTTGAGGTTGGAGTTTTTCCATTTTTGGCAATTTTCGGACAAAATCATATATAGGTGCTATTTTGAAATTATTTCTAGAAAATGCTAATTCTGTCAATAGTTTTGCTGGTAATTTTCAGTATATAAAAATAGGTGAATAAGTAATGAATTTAATATATTTGGTAATTGGTGGGTAAATTGGTAAAGAGAAGTTGAATGGTTACCCTATTATTATTGTTAAGATTGTGAATTGAGTTTTGATCCGAATAAATTTATTATTATATCAGGAGGTAGCGCAGAGCTCGAGACAGCCTACCAACCCAACACATTGTCCCGTAAATAGCTTGTGAGTGGAAAAACTTAAAGTAACTTAAAGTTTTTCCAAGTATTGCTAATTAATTATATTATTATCCATTTTATGCAATTAAGTGAATTATTTGTCCAATTACATGATTAATTTGGAAATATTCCTTCATTGTGATTTGTTTGGAGTTCAAAGATCGTGTATGAATTATTTGTGAATTGAAATGTGAGACATTTGTGATATTGAGATTGACCAGAAAAGTACCAATGATTATATACTTATTCTAGTTCACGGAGTGGCCTTGGCCGTGTTTTATACCACACTGAGGGGTATTGACCGTGGATGAAGGGTCTGACCATGTACATATAGTTCACTGAGTGGTCTGGCCTTGTTTTAGTATTGATTATGAGAGGTCTTGAGACCCACTTTTGATCACGGAGGGGCCTACGGGCCGTGACGAAAGTATTTAGTTCGAGGGGCAGATTATAGATTTCAATCAGAGGGTAAATTTTTGGTTGATTACATGTGATTGGATGAGACGATGATATGGATTTGAGCTGATTATGTCATGACTATTAGATGATATTTTTCAGTGTTATGAGATGTCTCACTTTTTGATTATTATTATTATATGTTTTGATATTGTGGACTATTAAATGATGTAAACTTGAGGTTGATAAAAATTTGTAAATGGAAAGGTATTATTTTTGAACTCCTCCACTCATTGAGTTATCAACTCATATATTTTTCCCATTATTTCCTCATCAGGCAACATTTGAGTTTTTGGGCATCTTGGGAGTTGAGCCTTGATTTGGAGTCAAAGCCACCGACGAAGTTAGCTAGTATGGCTCATTTTCTAGAGCATGTAGTTAGTATTTTAGGACACATGTTTATTTTTGGATGTCATTCCACATCATTGTAGATAGTAGATGGGCTCACTATGTATTTTGCATCCATATGTACAGTTGATGTATTTTCATAGTAAAAGTTTGAGGATTCGGCTTATTTCTATACCATGTTATACTTATGTGGTTAGTGGAGTGATTTATGAGTCAGTATTGACATGGTACTATTGTTGGGAGTTATATAAAATTGTTTACAGGTGGTTTAGTCCAAAATATAGGGGAGATAATCACAAATTTTTTATTAAAATGATTTGTAAGTTTCATATTGTAGTAGCCTTGATGGTGGATCCAACTTTAAGTTGGTATCTATCATTGGCGCACGTCACACTCCGGATCCACTAGCTTTATCAGGGGTAGGACGTGTCATTATTTTTCGAAATGTCTCACATTTCGAAGTTCGAATTTTCAATGGAAAATGAGATTTTTCAATTTGGCAAAAAAAAAATGAAAGAGGATTTTAGTTCAACAAAATGTTTCAAAAGACATAGATGACATATTTCCTACAAATTTAACAGAAGCACAAAAAGAAGAATATGATGAACTTGCTTACACTTCAATTATTTTACACGTATTCGACACCATTTTGTGAAAAGTTGGAAAACTTGATTCTACAAAAGAATTTTGGCAAAAGTTGGAGGACTTATATTTGCTTAAGTCTACTCCTAATAAATTGTACTTGTTTGAAAGATTTTTCAGTTTTAAAATTGATCATTCAAAGGATCTTGATGTCAATCTATTTTCACCAAACTTGTTAAAGATATCATTAATGATTAAAAAGTGTCTGAAACGTATAATGCCATTATTTAGCTGAATTCTATGCTTAATTCATATAGAGAGATTAAAAATGTAATTAAGTATGGTAGAAACACTTTGACACCCGATATTGTCATAGATTCCCTTAGGAGTAAGGAAATAGAGATTAAAACTGAAAAAGAAAATAAGAGAAGTGGTGAGTTGCATATGATGAGTAGTAAAATGAAGTTTAAGTATATGAATTTAGGTAGAGTTCAAGACAATGGTTATTCGAGTAGTGATTAAAAAGTGGATGGTAAAAGATGAAAGGGGATTTTAGTTCAACAAAAGATTTCAAAAGCCATAGATGGCAAATTTCCTACGAATTTAAGAGAAGCACAAAAAGAAGAATATGATGAACTTGCTTACACTTCAATTATTTTACACATATCCGACACCGTTTTGAAAACAATTGAAAAACTTGATTCTACAAAAGAATTTTGACAAAAGTTGGAGGACTTATATTTGCTTAAATCTATCCTAATAAATTGTACTTGTTTGAACGATTTTTCAGTTTTAAAATAGATCGTTTAAAGGATCTTGATGTCAATATAGATATTTTAAACAAACTCGTTCAAGATATCGTTAATTGTGATTAAAAAGTGTCTAAAACGTATAATGTCATTATTTTGCTGAGTTCTATGTTTGATTTATATAGAGAGGTTAAGAATGCAATTAAGTATGGTAGGGACACTTTAACACCCGAGATTGTCATAGATTCTCTTAGGAGTAGGGAAATAGAGATTAAAGCTGAAAAAGAAAATAAGAGAAGTGGTGAGATGCATATGATGAGGAGTAGAATGAAGTTTAAGTAGATGAAGTTGGGTAGAGCTTAAGATAATGGTGATTCGAGTAGTGACTTGAGTGATGAGGTAGTAAGAAGAAGGGCAAGGGGTGGGACAACTCTAGTAGTAGACGGTGTCACAGTTGTGGTAAAGCTGGGCACTTTATTAGGGATTGTCCTAAGAAAAGAAAGGATAAGCAGAATGGTAAGATGAGAGACGAGGCGAATGTGGGTATAGGGTCGAGTGATGACCCTAGTGAGGTTTATTGAGAGTAAACTTAGTTACTGCATCTGCATTCGTGTGTAATCCTTTCTGCATGTGTGTGTGATTGCTTAATTCTGTTGTATGGTTATATGTGCATTTTAATGTGTTTGATATGTCATGAATTTTGAGAACAATCTGATTACTTTCTGTAATGTGTCTGCATGGATAGTAGATTAAGATGTATTAGCAGTGTGTTGTATAGCTATTCGTGAGATGTAGTATAGATGCCTAGGGGTACATTGATGGTTTGTACCGGGAATTTGGAGTGTGACATTTGAATTACGAGTGGAGAGGTGATCAAATTTTGGAATCCTTTACTGAGAAGAGTTTCTGATCAGGTGGAGTGTGAGAGATGCACTTCTATCACTTCTATTTGGTGGAGACCCATTATCTATTTAGGTTTGGAGAAATGATGTGGTGATAGAGGATTATCTTAAGGACTTAGGGTCTATAGAGATTTACCAGGTAGACATGGGTTGAATGATTAGTCTAGTGAGCTTGGTGGGCAATAAGGTGAGATATATGTTCTCGAGGTGTGAGTAACACGGAATGTGATATGATAAGTGTGGTGAGATCTTTTCATGGGATCATTTATACATTTGTTACATATGTGTTGACCTTGTTCTTGATTAACTTAGTGTTAATTTGTTGTTCTATGTGAACGTGTCTTTTTTGAAAAGATTTGTGTTATCCTATATGATATCTCCATCGCATGTTTATTTGTTCCCGATTGAATACTGTGATTATCTGCTTCTACTTGAGTGTTCTTGACCTTAGCCCTGGTGAGTGTATATAGAGCAGGTATAGTTTGTGTTTCGGGTCCGAAACACGAGGTAAGGTTTGTGATACCAATTTTATTGGTTACCTTAATTATGCAAGCTTTAACTGTATGTTTTGGTTGCTAGCAGGTTGATTGGGTATCAAGGTATAGATTTGTTGGTTTTTTGCCCAATAAATCCCGGGTGATGATGTTAAAACGATATTTGATAATTTTATATCGACACCTTAGTGATGGCTCAACTCGAAAATAACTTGGGGCCACTAGAAGTAATTTAATTGAGTTAATGTTTCTCGTGGTCTAACACTCGTGAATGACTCAAGTTGTGGTTATTAGTTGGATGGTGATATATGGTCGCCCATTTAGTGAAGTTTGGCCCAATTGGAGTGACCTAACTAGTGCTTTATATATCCATCTCTTAATTTCCAGCCGTTGTTTGGGGCGTGTGTGAGAATGTAATAGAGAGAAGAAATAGAGAGGCAGCCGAGAAGAGAGGTGAGGTATTGAGTTTTCAACTTTACATTTCTTCCTCCCTTTGTGATATTGCAACCACCACCACCATCATCCTATGTGGGTGAGTAAACTTGTGGCAACCGAGTGCATAAAATTGTGGGTCAAGCTTCCTCGGTTGGTAAACGTTTGGTTGATTAAACTGAGTCCGGATCAAGATTTCTCGAACATTTCCGCGACACATTGTATACGGTTAACATAGAGCTATGATTTCATGACGGACCAGAATAATGAGAGTGGGTGTTAACTGATGATATATTAATATAAAAACATGTTTCAAATGACAAAAAATGAGTAAGTAAACAATAAAATTCCGTAACAGAAATCAAAATTCAAAAAATGGATCTGTAATATTACATACAAAAGTCTACATTGAACCTCCAACTTTGTTCATCACATTCACAACCTAAAAGGCGCAAAATTTGCTAGTATATGTATAAGACGTGACTTTATAGTGCACCAAAAAAACAAAAAATGACATAAAAATAATTTTTTTTTTGTCTATCATCTATGCAATGTCGACCATCTTCCCCTTGTCGGCCTTCCTCACGATCCTCGGTATGAGTTCCAAATCAATTTCATCACCTCCACTCAGCTTTTGATTTCCATACTTGAACAGTTCACACGAACTTACGGGAACAAAAACTTCCACCATTTGCTAAATCTTCCATTAATTATTAACTTGATGAACTTTGTGACATATACACCGTAGCCGCGCCTGCAATGCAAAGTAATCAGTTTTGACATGGGTGTAAGGAAAAATATAATGAATGTAAAGTTTAAAAAAATGGATCAGAAACAAAGAATATAAAGTCATGGACACACCTTGAAATCCGTCAAAAGGAATCACTTACGAATAATAGCAAGTTACCTCACAGCAAATTTAATTTACTATCTGTAGAAAAGAACCAATCTTTAACATGAGTAAATGTAGATACATATGTCATTAACAAGAAAATGTTATTATTCATTGAAGGCAGATTCTTGAATAGATGCCAATTTTTAGTAGGAGCTTTTTCCAAAAGACATGTAGCCTCCGTGTTATTTGTACAAACATTATTTTTCATTGTTGAGGAAGGAATATTCTCATGCACACCAGTGATACCACTGCCATTGATGCAGCAACTTATACACAGTCGATCTCGATCATACAAAAAAAATATATGAAAATTGAAACTTAACGAATTCAGGGCTCTAGTTCAGCTAGGGCGGACCGCGAACATTGAACGATTACTGTCAACGGTCAACGTTCGTAATAGCGGTGTTCTGTATTAATATTTAATTAAATAATATTCAAAAAATTGTACATACTAGAAATAGGTACCAACTTTCATTTTGGATGAAAAATTCGTTATATAATATATAAAATGTTCTAATTTATTTTTCAATTAAACACGCAATATATATTAACAAAATGTCAATATTCAGTTTACAATTAAATTTAATTAAACAACCATTATTATATTAACAAAGTTGAAATTATTTATGTTCTGGTGTGATATCACTTTTTCTCAATCGATTTTTTGTGAAAGAAAAGTGAAACTTTCTATTAATTAAATAAGTTTTGTTGAAAGTCTCCTTATGAGTTAAGGCCAATTTTTTTTTTTAAAATTCATTCGTCATTAATTGACCAAACTCTCCAATAAATTGATTAGAGAAAAAAAAAATTTAATCAAGAAGAGGGACAAATCACAGGTTAAAATGTTTCTATTTGCATTAAAACCGAATGAATATATATATATATATTATGTTGTTTCAATAAGTGTAAAAAATCAATGATTGCCATGATGGTAAACCTGTCATTGACATTTAAGCAAATGTTACATGTTCAAATCCACTTTGCACATATTTTTGGTAAAAATTGTTTATAAAAATTACACAACATATTGGCATTGGAAGATTTCGAACCCGGGACCTGTGGTTTAGAAAAAGAAGCACCAACCAACTGAGCTACAAGAGATAACTGTAAATGAGGTGAATTATCATATATATAATATAAATCTTTTATCTATTCTTAACAAAAAAAATTTCTTCTCGGCGGATCCAGCTAGGGCGGATCATTCAATCTTATAATTTCTTCTCGGCATATCATTCAATCTTAAAGACCAATATTTACGATTAGAGTTCACTGTTTTCTCCAAGATTTGTTCAATTTCCTTATTAGCCAATTCTACATGTCCACTAGTTTGGGAGTGATGAGCAGTAGAAATTTTATGAATGATCCCATACTTTTTCATGAGTGCTTCGAATGAATGGTTGCAAAAGTGTATGCCTCTATCACTAATAATAACATGTGGTATGCCAAATCGAGACAAAACATTTTCTTTCAGAAATTTAACAACCATTTCATTTCCATTAGCCCTACAAGCTAATGCGTCTACCCATTTAGACACGTAATCAACTACCACAATAATATAAAAATAACAAAAAGATGGTGGAAAAGGTCACATGAAATCAATTCCCCAACAGTCAAATATTTCAATTACCAAAATGGGATTTAGGGGCATCATGTTACGCCGGGATAAAGCACCTAATTTTTGGCATCTTTCACAAGATCTATAGTAATTATTAGTGTCCTTAAATAAAGTAGGATAGTAAAAATCACATTTGTAAAATTTTTTGCAGTAGTCTTTTTTACACTTCTGAAACTTTGTTATTAACAAGTGAAAATAATCAGAATGATGATCTTTGGTACTGGATAATGGTGCTAGTAAGCATATGATTGGAAATAAAAAATCGTTCTCTAAACTAGTGGAATCGGAATTTCGGTAAGTCAAAGTTGGAGATGCTAGAGCTTTTGCAATTAAAGGGATTTGAGATATAACACTTGAAACTAAGATAGGAAACTTGAAAAGATGTAAGATGTTTATTATGTTCTTGGTTTGCAAAGCAATCTTTAAAGTACTGGCCATCTTTTAAGAAAGGGTTTTAAGATCAATTTATATGATAAATTGTGAATTTTGACTAGAGAAAATTAGGTTGTGACAAAGATCCCATTGGCATCAAATAATCTATTTCCTATTCAGCTAAAAGTTACTAATGTTGCTTCTCATTTCACTACATGAATGGAGAAATTTCGAAATTATGGCATGACAAATATGGTCATTTAAATTATAGAGCCTTGAAATTGTTATTAGAAAAGAAAATGGTGAATGGTATTCCTTAGATTGATCAGTGTGTTTGGTGCATATTAAAATGATAGAATGCATTTTTTTGAAGTGATGTGATGATGAATATGTGGTTGAAAAAGAGTGAAAAGTTATTGATGTGATGAAAAATATTATTTTATTGAAGAATGTGTGGTTGAAAATGAGTAGAAGAATGGGAATGAAAAAATAATGTGGGTCAAATAGGGGCTAAATGAAGTTTACGAAGCCTACCAACCTAGAAAGCAACATAGAAGTCCATTTCCACACAAGCCATCTTGGAGAGCCGGACAACCACTGCAACTTATACATTCAAACTTGTCCAGACCTATTCCAGTTTTATCTCTTGGAGGTAGCAGATATTTCATCTCTTTCATTGATTGCTTTAGTAGAAAAGTTTGCACAAATTTTTTTTAAAGAAAAAATCTCACTGCTTTCAAGCTTTCAAAGATTTTAAAGCTGAAGTTGAGAACTTTTCTAAATTCCATATTAAGACATTGAGAACTAATGGTAGGACTGAGTATCTTTCAAGGAACTTTGAAAAATTATGCTGAAAATTTGGAATAAGACACGAAATGACTGTACAGCATTCGTCACAGCAGAACGAGTTTGTGAAAGAAAAAATCGAACTATTATGGAAAAGGGAAGATGCATGCTTAAAAGAAGCAACTATCACAAGAATTTTGGGCAAAGGCAGTTGCTTGTGCATTATATTTGATCAACAAGACACCCTCAAAAAGTTCGAATAATTTGACTTCACATGAAGCCTGGTCTCTAAACCAATTCAGACCTAAAGATCTTTGGTAGTCTTGCTTTTGCCATATTCTAGATGCTACAAGGAATAAATTGGACGACAAATCCCAGAAATGCATTTTTGTTGGATATAGTGAAAGGTCTAAAGGTTATAAATTATACAATCTATTGACGAAGAAAATTATGATAAGTCGGGATGTAAAGTTTGATGAAAATGTAACCTTTGAAGGTAATGAGAACAACCAATCAATAATTTTTCTTGAAGGAGATAACACTTCAAATGAAAACTGTGGCAATTCTTTATCTTCAAGTTGTGGATCCCTTTCACCTCTAAGTTTTTCTGGAGGAGAAGAATATGATGAAGAGCCACCAAGAACAAGAATGAGAAGATTGCAAGAGATCTATGAGTCTAGAGATCCTACCCATGAAGAGGTTGTTATTTCTTATTCATTTTTTATAAGAGAGGATCCAATTTCATATGACACGACAATAAAAGAAGAAAAATGAAAAAAAAAAAAAAATCCATGAAGGAAGAAATTGATGCCATCGAAAAAAATAGTACACGGGAGCTCACAAATTTGCCATCAAACAAGAAGCCTATATGAGTAAAGTGGGTGTTGAAGATTAAACTCAAACCTGACAAATCAGTCAATAAACAGAAAAACACGTCTTGTAGCAAAGGGGTATGTGCAAAGAAAAGGAGAAGACTACAATGAGGTATTCACTTCAATCTCTAAATTGGACACTATTCGGCTTATAATTTCTCTAGCTGCTAAAAATAACTGGAAGCTCAGTTTAAAGACAATAAGATTAAGTATTCTCATAATATAATTCCCAACTTTGGTTGCCTTCACATGTTTAGTCTCATCCACCAGAAAATTACCAAGATCCATGGTAATATGGGCAGACCTCATAGTCGCGCAATCCCATCTTTACCGAATTCTTGTGACTGAAGCTTTAGATCTGACATTGGCAGTCCTCGATCTAATAAAGTTGGTTCACAACAGCTAAAATTGTTGGTCCAGTTGGGAGCATTGTTTGCACCGCTGATGCTAACTTCTCCTTGTTTGGCTTCAGAAAAGAATATATTTTATTAGAATTTGCCTCGCTTTGAGTCCTTTTGCTAATAGCTCCACTATCATAAGTGGCTTTCCTTTTGGCGTTAATAGCGGATTCTTTCCTTGCACTGCCTGCCTCCAATCTTGCCAGCGACTTGAAATCTTTGAGTAGAAAGATCCTAGGAGAAGCCAGCATTACTGGTGGGGTAGTTGGACCACCTTCCTTTTATTTTTTGGGTTGATGATAGATGAAGTTTGGCGAGAAGGCTGTGGTTGAAGTGAAGCAAAGCTAGACTGGGAAGGTAATTTGTCGCCTCTGATGGCGAGTAGCAACAAATTTTTATCAAAGATGGAAAAGATAGTGTTGACCCCAAAAAATGGTCCAACAGCTAGACGTAGTTTCAGGAATTTTTCTTGTGTTGGTTCTTCGAGCAATGATTTACATTCCTTTATATAGTAGCGTACAATCAGTAAGGGCCATAGGATGAAGCGACACGTGCATTACCATAACCTAATCTAAACGTC
>CAIGRF010139158.1:0-11757 GCA_903798235.1 Fraxinus ornus
TATTACGTACGACCACAATCGATTTAAGATTCAATCATATTAATTTGTATCTCACAATCACAACTCCTTGTGATTAACAAATCATCAAGACTTGAATTTACGGATTCTATTATTTAATTAATTAGAATATTCATTCAATTAAATAATAAATCTTGCCATAAATATGCATTGGTTATATATACATTAAAAGTGCTTATGTCCAAAGTTGATTGGACTTAGGGCATAACACTTACAGGTGTAGCATTTCCTTTGACTGAGGCTGATTACCTTTCACTATGGTAAATCCCATGAGCCGCTGGAGACTTCATGTATGAGGCGATCGTCCAAATCTCTTTAAATGTGAGGTACCCCAAGATAAGCTAAAGGCTCTTATCCCATGGTTATTTATAGGTTAATAGATGACACAATCACCCATAAAAGTCATGGAAAGGCTTGTCAACGGGGTTAGCATTATCATCTTCTCATAAGTTCTCTAGAAAAGAAATTTTATGGAGTTGCCATCGTCTATGAGCATTCCTCTGAGGTTGTTTCGGGTGATCATGGCTCGGATCACCAATGTATTGTCTGTGGTGAAACTAATGAAGTCAACCATGTTTGGATGGAGGTTGAACATGGATAATGTAGCATTTTATGGCTTCGCCCTTACCTTTCTTTGTATGATTCCTTTGAGCGTCCATGGTTTGGCCTCCTAAGTAAGATCTCCAAAGATTGTATATATTTTCACTAATTTGGGCTTGGTTGACCTTTGTCGGGTTTCCTTGATGCATTTGATCTTGGCAAGGCTAAGAACATTGCGTCTTATTGCCTTTGTTGGTTTACATGAGGGGGTCGAATCATATCATCTCCACATGTGGGTGACGTAACTTCTTTGTTTACCGCTTGAGAGTCAGTTGGGCGATAGGCTAACTAAATTGCAACGACTCTTTTCTCTCTGTTCCATACTCAAACCCTAGGATTTCTAACTCGCCTCTACAACTTGCCGCTTGACACTTTGACTTTTAAAAACTCTTTTTCAACAACAATTTTGTCAAAAGATTGCCAACATCTTTAAAATTTTAAAACCTAACAGATTCTCTCTTTGATATTTAGTGATAAAACATGTATTATAAATCAAATTGATTCAATCTAATCTACCCAAAACCAAATGACTCAACTGAATCCTACTTTTTCTTTGTCCAACCTGTTTCCTTAAAAACAACTTAAATACCAAGTGTAAAAGTATGTGAAACAGTAATAGGAATAAAAGCATTTGAGATAGTTATTCATAAATTTAACAATATACAAGTTAAATTAAGATGCAATATCAATGTAAACCAACACACCAAAGCAAAACATTGATATCACTAACATCAAAACTTAACATAGATAAACATTAAAAAATGTCACCTTCCTTAAAAAAATCTTCTCCTTACTATAGAATAAATTAAAATTTAAAATTCAATTCATTATCTCTCCCCTTTTTTTTGTCACAAATGACGAAGGTAACAACAATATATAATAACTCAAAGATGCATTGATAGCATGCACAAGTATAATCAATAATCAGTAAACCTTTCTACATAGTTCAAGTTTAAATGAAGTAAATTGTATAAGTGACTCATGTGTGTTAAGTTCCACTAATTTCTTGTGATCAAGACTCCAAACATTATATTTGTGAGAAAAGACATGCTGAACGTCACTCTTAAATAAGTTTANCTCAAACCTTAAATTTATGAGAAAGGACAAGCTAATCATCAATGTGAAATAAGTTTATTCCTCTACTAATGAAAGTCAAATCAATAATGCATCATATGACCTATAAATAAAGCTCATTTTTTATGTATATTATTATTTTCTCCCATTGACTTTGAGCATATATACATCTTCACACAATTTATATTTTTCTTTTTAAGCTCATCATTTTTTTCTTTAATTTTTTACATCTTATGTGTAGACTCTTCTCCATTAAGTGACTAAGATAACACATGTAACGAGTTTTTGGCCGATGACTCCAAGTGAATTGACCATAGGGCATCCTAGGAGTTTATTTTTTCAGTTTATTTTTTTATTTTAAAAAAATAAACTACCTAAAAATTAAAATCAAACAAAAAAAAAAGAAAAAGAAAAGAAATATATTCAATAATGAATGAATTGATTAGTTAGCATAAGCATGTATTAAAAGTACCTAATCAATTAAGTATACAAACGCTCTTACCTTTAAGATCCCCGTGATCAATTTCAAAATTTTTCAAATCACTTTTTTTTCACCTAAACTTGTCTAGTGGAAGACTTATTTCGAGTGAACTTTGTCATTAAGTTGGTCAAATGACTCAATGCACCACAATTGTGATTTCTAACTAGTGGGATTTCTATTTCTATTCAGTAATTTATGACACCTAGGCATTGGTTGCCTCAATGCACCACAATTGTGACAAGTGGGAATAAACCTAGTTCAAAATTACGTGAGGATTGATATTGATTTATAGGTCGATTGATCCTACGATGTCTAGTAGGCGTCAACCCTAAGACACTCTTACCCTTGAGTTCAAGATTAGCAACATTCCTAAATTTGTTGGTGGCTAGGACAAATGTGGTCTTGGATACACTAGCAGTATTGTTATCAATTTGAACATATCCAGACCCTGCTTATTTCTAGTGGCTTGTTCGTCCCAAACATATTTTCAAGTTTCTAAGAACCACTCGAGAAGGTATGAAGTTGAGTTTTGGATTTTTCTAGGTTTGTTAAGGTGTTAACCTTATCTTTTAGGTTCTCATTGACAAGTCTCAACTCACTCAAATTTTTGGAATCCTAAAAGTCAGCTATGAGTCTCTCTCTCTCTCAAGTTCATCAAGCTTCTTCAATGCAACTTTATTGACCTTATTTATTTTAAGACTCTTACCAAATAAATTTTGATAAGCCTCATCAATCTCATCCTCATTTCAGAATCTGTCCTTATTAGATGCACTTTTCATCCTCGCAGTGAAGGTCATAAACTTCCCACTGTGCTCATGTGTAGACATCTTACTTTGATTATCCAAGCTAGACTTATATTAGTGAATGTAACATTCATAGTTTTATCCTGATTTCTCTTACGATTAGGGCTCCCACTTCTATAGTGACCAAAACCTTGACATTTATGACATCTCACAGATTTAGATCTCTTTCTAAACTTACTGGAATCACCTCTATGTCTCTCTTTAGTCTTCTTCTTATTTTAAATTTTTTTTTTGAAATTCTTAACAAAATAATTTCCTTTTCAAATCAGATGAATCATACTTTTCTTTCCTAATAGTGTTTAAGACTATAAACTTGTTCTTCTTAGGTTGAGATATGGTGAGTTCACAAGTCTAAAGAGATCCAAGCAATTCTTCAATCTTAACAGCATCTAGATCCTTGCTCTTGCTCTCCTCGATATACACAACTTCAAGTCTAAATCTTTAGGGTAATGATCTCAGGATTTTTCTGACAATTTTAGACTCATGAATTCTCTCACCTAGATTAAAACTATAGTTCACTATATCATTCAACTTCACATAGAATTCATCAACGATTCATCGTCCTTCGTTCTAATTTCTTCAAATCTAGAGGTTAATATATGTAGCTTGGAGTTCTTAACTAGTTCCCTTATGTATGGTCTCTAAAATATTCCAAACTTCTTTTTTGGTTTCACACATCGACACTCTCCTAAACTCTTCAGCAACAGACACAATCATAAACATGGCATGAGGCCCTTTACTATTCCAGTTGCACTCAGCTAGTTCATCCTTGGTCCAACCAAAAAATGTTCGTGGAGATAACAACACCTGAAATAGGTGTAGAAGGGACGGTCTAACCATTTTGTATACTAAACCAAATTCGCTCATTTAAACACTTAATGAATGCTCTCGTTCTAACTTTCCAATATGCATAATTGCTTCCGTAAAAAAAGGGAAGCACAGAAAAAGACTGACTCATCTAGATTAAATATGGGTCAGGAATGAAATGGGGCTCTGATACCACTTGAAAAAATGGAGTTCGACCCAACTAACACCTAGAGGAGGGTGAATAAGTGTTTATGCGGAATTTAAATTTACCAATTAATAAATGCAACAAGTCAAAGTTATTAATTAATCCAGATGAATTCACATGTACAACTAACCTATGTTGAATTACTATAGTTAATATATTACTGAAAAATAAATAATACTTGAAAACTGTTGACGGAGAAAATTCGTAACAAGGTAAAAACTCCTCACCCAAACTAGTAAAAATCCACTATAAATGAATTAACTTACAGTCAGATTCGACCAACTCTAGTACTTTCTGACTTCCTGACTGTAATCACCAAAGCCCTTTTTGATTGTGTGCTCATGCACCAACTCCCGACCTTCTGAATTCATCTATCTCCTATGGATCAATGGGAGCTCCTCGTTCTCTAACAATCGGAACTCTGGTTACCTTTCTTGATCTTTAGAACTCTGATAGATGTTATGGAAGTATGTGTTTGGTTTATGTGAAGTTGATATTTTTCAATGCTACGAAGATATCAAAATGAAGGTTGAACTAATAGTATGATATGTAGGTAGTAATCTCTTATTTCTCTTAATGTTCAACCTACTGTTTCGAATGAAGGCGTAGATATATATAGTATAGAGGTTTTGGGTAGTATGTGCCGAATAGAAACCTTGAAAAATGCGAATTAGGTTTTCTCGGGATACATTGTCGCTCGAATGATAGCTCAAGGATAGACGAACGATAGTATGTCGCTCGAGCAAGGTCTCGGTGACAGAGGGCGATGCAGCTTCTGTTTTTATCGCTTGAACGTTAGCTGGGCAATAGGCTAGCGAAATTGCGACGACTCTTCTCTCCTCGTTCCATACTTGAATCCAAGGATTTCTAACTCACCTATATAACTTACCACTTGACATTTTGACTTTTTAAAACTATTTTTCAATAATAGTTTTGTCAAAAAATTGCCAACAACTTTAAATCCTAACACAACTTATAGGTATTGAACTATTCATCTTAACAACATTGACATTTTACGATTGAATTTATGAGTAGCTTTAACAAGTTAATATACTGAAGGCATTGAAAAGGAAGAAATATAATAAGACAAGTATTATATATCCAACTTGGAGAATAAACAAGTCATATGAGATAATCCACTGATCATCTAACTTTGTGCATGTTTGACACTCTTTAATTTATTTTATAATTTGTTATATGATCATTTTTAATCATACGAATCACATAATAAAATATTTCACATATATACCAAAACTTTTTTATACTTTTTAACTACACATTTTCTTAAAAATCACTATTAAAAACTTTTTTTCTACAAAAATGGTTGTCAAATAGGCTCTTTATCTAAAAGGGCAATTAGCACAAAACTTTCACATCATTTGTACTCATTGTGCAAATCGTCCATATTATTTCAAATTTGATATTGGCACCCTTATTTCAACATTTTTTTGAGGAGTTGATTATTTTCGCCTCATTCCATCAATTTTTTTCGGTCAGAATAGATAATTGATGCAAAATGTTCCTGTCGTTTGTCTTCATTACGTAATTTATCCCTATTATTTTAGCCCTTGTTTGAGCCCAACTTTGAAAGAATAAATGAATTTTTGAATAGTGATTTTCGGAGAATTTGTGGTTAAAATGAAGGAAATATTTTCGATTTACGTGTAATATTATTGTCAAATAATGTGATTGAAAATGAATCTTGAAAAAATAATTTTTTGATAAAATGGGGTTCAAACAATGGCTCAATTTTGATACGTGGACCTCAAATCGACATTTCTTTGCACAAAAAATCTTCACCGTCTATTTTTTTTTCATTAAAACATTATAAAATGACTAATTTATCATCTCTTTAAATAAACAAATCGAAAATAAAGAATATATAAAGTAGTGCAAGGCAAAAGTACTACATTGAGATTTGTGTAAGGCAAAAATTTGTCTAGACTGCCCTTAAATGTGTGCACGTATCTTGTTAAATTCATAAAGGGAATGCATTTAATGTCATCTCTTCAAAAATAAAAGCCATACCAACATCCTCTTACAAGTTTTAATCAAATATGTAAAACGTGTTGTAGTGTCAGTGTACTGTGTACACATAAATACACATATATAAGTGTCTCTTACTCCGTCTACTAAATGGATTGGAAATGTTTCAAAAAAAGTTAGCTTACCACGTGTTAAAAATTTTAAGTCCCCCTTATTTTTTTTATTTTTTATTTTTTATTTTTATCTCTAAACATAAGAGTGGAGGAAAGTTTTGTTGGGTTCTTAAGAACTAGACTCTTCCTTAATTTGATCAACATGTTATAATACATGTACATAGCTAGTCATGATCTAAAAGACGAGCATGTTCGATTTAAGTATTTTTTTTCTTCCCGAAAATGAAAAATAATTCCATGACACAATACGTTTCTATATTAAGCCCATGTTTGGTTTAGATAACAATTTAGATTTTTAGCATATTTTGATAAAAATTAATGAAATATGTGATTGAAAAGTTGTGTGTCTCATGAAATGCACGGTTAATTGTTTGACTTTGACTTAGATTTTAGGGTTGGACAAAATTTTTGAACCGAGCAGTTCTTCATTAGTTAAATACCCGAACGAGTTTATGATTTGAGAATCAATGGGTTTGGGTCGATTCTCGATTCTAGACCAAGAACTGAATCTAAATAATTTTTTAAATTTTTTATATTAAGTTAATTAAATTATTTTAATTTTTTCTAAACAAATTAGTAAATTAATTAAACAAACCAATCGGTTCTCGGTTCTAGACCAAGAACTGAAGAACCGAATCTAAATATTTTTTTTTTATTTTTTAAATTGAATTAATTAAATTTTTTAAATTTTTTCTAAACAAATTAGCAAATTAATTAAACAAACCAGTCAAATTAATTTTTTGTTAGCCCAACATAATTTGGGCATTATCCTTATCATTCCCCTTTCCATTCCAATTTCATTCGTAAGCAGCAGTACGTCCACTCCCGTATAAATCCAATTTTTTATGCAGGCTGCTTGAAGCAAATGAATTATTGACATGGATTACCGATATTTTAATGTTAGTATCTACTTTTTTGGTATTTGTATACATTGAATTAATCTTATTGAACAACTTGTTATTTATATGTTTTCAAATTGGTCTACCCTAATTTGTAAATGTTACGAATGAATATGTCATTAGTTGTATTATGTAGTGTTGCTGTAAATGTTAAAAAAAATTAATTATAGTACAGAACCAAATAGAACCGAACCCGAACGGTTCCATAATCATATTTGGACCCGACGATTCCATTTATTAAATACCCAAAAATTTTAGGTCGCTCTTCAGACCCGAATCGAATCGACCCATGTCCAGCCCTAGATTTTATTCTACTTTTTCTTGTGAACCAAACAAGGGTTAAATAATTTCTTTTTTTGGCTAAAATTTTGTGTAACCTCAATTACTATGCCCCTATTTAATTTAGTTAAAAATTTGATTTTTAATAATTTTTGAAAAGTTGTTGGAATGTGTGGGTGAATAGTTATGAATTCCATAAAATGTGTTGTTATAATTAACTATTGCATAGATTCTAATATAACTTTTTAGTTGAATTGGACAAGGGTTATATCTATATATTTGTGTAACCTCATTTATTATATCTATATACTTTACCCTCATCTCATTTCTTTGGTAGAATAATGCTGATTCGTCAGGGTGAAAGACAAGAAATTGGGTGACAGGGTGGGGTGGCAACAATTGATTGGGGGGGTTTTTTTTTTCAAACTGTCAAATCATGCGTCGACACGTGTCCTCATATTTTTTAACTTGTCATTGAATCTGTTTGTGTAGCATGAATGTTCTTTGGTACATATTGGATTGGACATGAATAGTTGTAGGGCAATAAACCTAGCTACATTAGTAAGCCAAAAGCATAAATGTCCTTATCATATTCTCTCTCTCAGTTCTAACCAAATGACACTACTATGCACCAACCCCAAGCGTCTCCTCACTATCCTTTTTTAAGTCACGAGATCCTCTGCTGCTCAATCTTGATTTTTAGAGAGATTGATAGAGAGAGGCAGAGAGAGAGAGAGAGAGAGAGAGAGAGAGAGAGAGAGAGAGAGAGAGAGAGTAGCAGAAAAAAACTGAGAGAGAACTTTCAAGCACTCCTTTCTTCAACATCACTCAAACTCTCCTCTACACTTCAGCCTCAAACTGAAGTCTTATAATATTCCAATCTTTAGTTAACTCCAATCTAAAAATTGTTTAATCCGCTCATATTTTTCTGTCTGTCTTTCTTTGTCTTGTACCATGTAGGTCTCGCCCCACAAATTCCACAACCGGCCTCTCAATTGCTTCTTTTATCTCCTTGTTCTTTTTACTCTTTTTTACCCCTCTTAACTTTATTTTTGTTGTTTTGTTTTTCAGGAGATCAGAAGGAAATCCATTAGACCTCAACAACATACCTGAAGATTACTTGAAAGATGGCAAACAGGTCCTTCAGGACAGCTCTTCATCTTCTGGTACATCACTTCGTCTCGTGTCTCCCCAGCTAAAGATGCAATAAAAGTAAACTTAGCCCGTCTCTCGATGGGTGTTTCTGAGTGTCATAACTGATCTCATAAACCAGAAAAGGCAGAAATCCGCTTCTTTATACCAGATTAGTTGGTTTTGAAACTTTAGAAATAACATTAAAGGGTGGTTTTAATTTTCTTGTTAGTGCATCTTGTTGAGAGTTTTTCATTTCTTGACATTTTTTTCTTGGTTTTTGGACTTGTAAAACAAAACCCTAGACAGAAAAAGAGAAGGCCAGTAAAAATTGTAGGTTGTAATACTGATTCTTGATTAGGGAAATTAGGGGTTTGGGTTTAGATATAAGATTAGTATCAGAAAATGCTTTGATTGGAATATTATGGAACAGTCTACAGGAAAAACAAAAGCAGTACTACGGATGAAAAGGATGAGATTGGAAAGGTCTATGAGTGTAGGTTTTGTTCAGTGAAGTTCTGCAAGTCTCAAGCTCTTGGGGGACACATGAACCGCCACCGCCAAGGTAAGTCATTTCAGTATATTCCCCTTCACTATTTAAAAATTTTCTTAAATTTACATAAAATAAACAACCCTTTTACTATAATGATGAAAAGTATGACTAAGGGTATAAATCTTTGAACATGACGAGTTTTGCAAGTTCGTTCTTTCATTATTAATAAATCATGCTAACCATGTACTCGAATATGAGTTAGATATAAAGGGCTTGTTTGATTTCCATTATTTCCGTTCTTTCATTTTTCCGTCTCTTGTTTTCAACCATATATTCTTTAATAAAATAATATTACACGCAAGTTGAAACATTTTTCCTTATTTTTAACCATATATTTTTCATCAATCTATTATTTTAAAATTCATTCTTAGCAAAAAAAAAATTAAAAATTGGGGCTCCGCAAAATATATGTTTTGACTACCAATGATTTTCTTCCTTTTCATGAAGCCTTGTCATGTCAATCCAGTCACAAGTAACTATTTATGTTTGGTTTCTTCCCTTATTTCTTGGTGGCTGTTCATTCAGCATGATTTGATAACTGTTGTCTGTATGTTCCTCAGAGAGGGAGACAGAAACACTAAACAAGGCTCGTCATTTGGTCTTCACTAGTGATTTAGCACCAGGAGCTCATCACCTAGGGTATGTTTCCAGGTATATGCTGTTCCATTTTTCTCAGTTTTTGTTATTTGACCTAGATTTTGTTTTTAATTTATCAAAATTCAGTTCTTTCCATTTGAAAAATGATAATCGATTTTTCGATACTTGGTACATTTTTCTGTTAATGACTGGCTTGTACTATTTGTAGTGGCCAACCAATTTCACATGGAAACATTATGGTTGATCCAACAATGCCATTCAGAACAATCCACCCAACAAGAATGTTTTCTGGTTCTTCACCCCTTTTTCCACTGCCTCCACAAGGACTGCCACCACCGCCACCAACTCCACCACCCGGACTCCCGCTGCCTCCACCCCAGCCTTACTTGTACACTTCTTCTTCGCAGATAGGCTCCTTCCCCGCGCAATGTCCCGGACAATTGGTGAATGACTACTTTGTTTCTGGCCAAGTCCTCCCCAGAAACTCGCAGTATTCACCCTCCAAGTCTGGCTATTATTCTTCAGCACCACATGATACTTATTTCTCCTGCTTAAGTGCACCAGTTGGACATGGATTTCCAAATGGTAATGCGAGCTGCAGCCAAGGACAGGACGGAGTTGATGATGTTAGTGACATGTCTCTGCACAATCTGGAGGAAGGATTGAATTGGGGCCGGAGGTAGCTAGACAAGGACAATATTGCAAGATTTTGTATCTTTTATTGATAGATAAGTTTCAAGATCGATAGAGGATTTTATTTTTCTCTATTTTCTTTGTTTTCTCTTATTGGGTCATCAGCATTTGTTTTCTTTAGTGAGATTACAAGTGTTATCTGCTGTGACACGGCACTCTCACTGAAAGAGAAAAGGAATCCGAACAAAACTGACAAATGGGGATATGCAAAGAGAGAAGTTATGGTTTTTGTGCAGGTAACTGAGCAGCTTTTCGTGCTCACACATTCACACTGAGGTTGCTCAGTTTGGCATGAAGCAGGGATTGTATGGGGTCTATTTTTGTTCACGACAAAATGTGAAATGGAACTAGACATGAGAGGGATGCTAGGGCTAGTGAGAAAAGGACTTAGATTTCAGCGGAATGTACTCAACCCCTTTATGGTTTTCCGCATAAGGATTAAGAACCTGTTTAGCCCCAATTTTTCTTTTTTTAATAAGGAAATTTTTTGATTTGTGTTCAATATTATTTTATTAAAAAATGTGTAATTAAAAGAATAGAGAAAAAAAATATATTTTGAAAATAATAGGATCAAGACTAAATATTTTGTATATATATTCTCTCTCTTAATTGGTATTATATTAATGGGCTGTGATATTTGTACACGTAGTTTGAAAGATACATTGATAGATGGAAAAATGGGAAAGAAGAAAAGAAAAAAAAAACAACTTTTGTCAAACAAATAGCTTAGGAGGGGCATATCCGTCAATGGTGTTAATAATCTATACTTAACTTTAGTATTAATCTTTGTATAATTTAAAAAAGGTTGAACCCCAACCTTTAAAGCCCCCACCTGCACTGTCCTGGGCCTTAGTGAAAGAGGTAAATCGCAGGTTATGTCTTCAAGGGTACAGAGTGGAAGACTGCTTGTACACTTGCACTTACCCAAAAACCAAATCCATATTTCAGGATTCGAACCTTTGATGCGGCAACCTCAAGCAAAGTTGGAATTTTTTTTCACCTTTCCTTTTTACCACTTGGACATGTGCCATGGGGGCAATCTTTGTATAGTTTAAAATAGATTATCAGTTTGAATTACCCAAATGATTCCAATCTACCTATTTCTTCCTCATTTACGTCCACTCATTTCACTCTTTTTGTCAAAATAAACTCTAAAACTTACTCAGTGGGTATTTAATGAGGATTAAAATTAGATTTTTAGTAAATTGTGATAAAAGTTTTTGAAATGTGTGATTGAAAAGCTGTGAGACTCATGAAAGATATAATTAATATTGATTGTTTGACTTTGACTTAGATTAAAATTTATTTTTAGTTCAGAACAAACATGATCTTAGTCTGGTAAACCCAATTCTTGTCTCTTCTTAACTATCAAATTCTCAATGGATTTATTGATGGAGCACTGCTCCTCCAAAAACCATAGCTTCCTCTACATCCCCACCTGAACAAACTCCTAAACCA
>CAIGRF010139272.1:0-13011 GCA_903798235.1 Fraxinus ornus
TTTCTTTTCTTGTGGGGGTTTCTGTCTTTTTGCTATGTTAATTCGAAGGGAAAAGAAAATGCCTGGCCACACAATCAATTATTTTGAGTTGATAGGATTAGTTTCACTGTTGGCTGAGAGAAACCATGGCTTCCACTGTACTAGCACAGGCTCTTCCAATCCGTCGCGTGCGCAATTCGCACCCTGATCCCGGCGTGGCGCACACTAATAGACATGCACCGGTGGCGCTTCCAAGCCGTAGAAATTGCTTGCTGCTTCTAACCGCTACGACGGCACTGATTTCACTGCAAAAGCCATCAAATGCTGTGGACATACCGCTGTTCGGACTGAGACAAGGACTGCGGAAGGTGGAGAAGGAAGCAGAGGAGCTGGTGAAGGAAGGATTCGAGACGGCTGAAAAGGGAATCGTGGCTGCAGAGAAAGGAATAGAAGCGGCAGAGAAGGGAGTCGAAGTGGCAGAGAAGGGGATAGAAGCGGCGGAGGAGGGGATCACAACGGCGGTGAGCTTTGGAGGGCTGGAACAGGCGGGAGCGGTGGCGGGAGCAGAGGCGGTAGGAGTTTTGATTGCTACTAGTATAGTGAATGGGATTATAGGTCCAGAAGCCAAGAAATCATGAAGCAATTAAATTAATATTTTGATTGTATTATGTTTGTATGGTGAAATTATTGATGATTTTGTTGAATTTTCGTCAAAATGCAAATGACTCAAATAATTGCTATCTAGTGCTAAACCAAATGGATAATACATTTTTACATTCAGCTCACGATTGGTGTAGATTAAAAATTAATCAAAATTTTAAATTAAATTACAATTTTAATTTAAAAAATACATTTAAGGACAGTTTGGTACCAATTAAAATTGAAAATATAGTCGTTATTGGTCACTCGTTTAATAAAAGTCAACAATAACAGTTAATTTTTCAATTTTAATTCGATTTTAATCTCTACCAAACGAGCTTTTAATTTGATTCATAACCTTTTAATCATATCTTTCACTTATATTTATCAAAATTTACTAAACATTCGATGTTAATCCGTCCCAAACAGACGCTTAACTAAATCAAAATTGCCTTAATTGCAGTGGACAAGTAAAAAGGTCACGCTCTAGCGATTTTAGTTCACATTGCAGTGAGCGTAAAACCCGCTTTCCTTGCGAGTCAAAGGTACCAAAGAGAAGAAAAAGAAATATCTCCGTATCCGCTAGCTTAGAGTTAGTTATACGTTGAATTGTTTGCTCCACAAAGAAAACCGTCCCTACTTCGCCGCCATGGCTTGGGTGGCTACAACTTACAGCACCGTCGGCCTCCCCAGACTCCGCCCCTGTTATCTCAATTTCCACCATCAATCTCCTCTATTCGTGAATTTCTCTCTCCGATCGCGCAATAAGACTCGCAGGCTTCACAGAATTTTCTGCCAAGGCAACCCCAATTCAGTTGACTCCAGTACAACGGAGGTATACTAGTTAATCCCCCCTAATTGATTATCACTTTCTTCAATGAAATATTGTAATTTGTTGTCGATGGCGTGTAATGTCGTTTTTCTTTTGTATCAATTTCATTAGTCGACCTATTGCTATAATTTCATTTAGTTTTTCGTTAACCTTTGTTCTTGACAAGCCTAAATAGTTTTATGGATAATTTTACTCGAGATGCACTGGAATTGAACTGGAGTTAGCCTTCGGCCTGCTTGAAATTATTGCAGAGTTTTAGCATCGGTTCTGATATTGGTTTGGTTGTTTCTATGCCTAATATGTGTGCGATTAGTGCAGGAAAAGGTGTTAGTAGATCCTGAATCTGAAAATGATGGTGACACAGCTAACTCCAGTAAAGAAACAGCTACTTCATCAGTAGGTGCTGGATTTCCGGAGTATCCGGACAAGAATTTGAATAGGCAGATTGCTGTGGTTTCTGTACTTGCAGCATTCGGACTTTTCTTGTCAGCTCGGTTGGACTTTGGTGTGTCTTTGAAGGACCTCTCTGTTGCAGCATTGCCATATGAAGAGGTTTGCTCGTTATATGAGCATATAAACAATTAAATAATCTTGCTTGAAAGAGTTCGAATGGGTTCATTAAAGTTTTAACACTTCATAGCAACATTTTCACATCATAAGATACATTGTAGATACTAGTTATCGGAAAAATCTTGATTTATGATGATACACGGGAATATATCTCTTTTCTTGAGAACTATCATGAAATTTCGTAAGTTCGATATGTTTATTAAATTGCAGCTATATTTTCCAAGAGAACGTTAGTGACTATAGGCAAAGGCCTTTTCGTTAATTATTTATTTAAACATCACTAAAAGCATGTTTAGAAAATGGGAAGTGTTTATAAAGTTAATTATAAATAGATAGAAATGAGTGGTGGATGAGTAGGCTTGTGGTCCTTGAAATGTGTGGATAAAAAGTAGAATGAGCATTAATAAACAGTTTATAAACATGAGCCGAATAGGCTAAGAACTGCCTTTTTTTTTTTTTTTCAGCAATAGGGTTTTAATTATGTGTTTCCATTTTATGAATCTTCAAGCTCCTCATAGTATTGAATCACTTTATGTACCATCAATTCCTCATTTTTCTTTCTTTACTTTTTCTTGGTTGTGTAGGCTCTTTCTAACGGAAAGCCTACTGTTGTGGAGTTCTATGCAGATTGGTGTGAAGTATGTCGAGAATTAGCTCCTGATGTCTACAAGGTGGAACAGAAGTACAAGTAAGTTTTTAGTGAAACTTGAGCCTTGCCTTGTAATGTTTATTTTTATTCTGTCTATATTTGAAACAGTTGTGTAAAAACAGTGTGACATTTCAGATAGTTCAATTAACTGGCTACGACAGCTCTTACACATGCGGCCCAAAAATGATTAAATGATTGCACACACATAAATGCAAACTAAGAGGTTTTGTATAGTGTAATATCCTAATTTCAATTGCGCTCATTTTGGCTGTAAGACTTGAGTTCAAGCTCCGAGAAGTTCTTTTCAGATTTATGGTTTAATTAAGTTATGAGTGTCAATTGGTCTCAATGATCCCTTTCAATAGGGTGTCGTCTCATTATATAGAAAGAATAAAATGCTATACAAGGTAAGTATTTACAACCTAATTCTCATTCCAAAAATAGACAAATCAAATCCCTAAATCATCTCCGTAACATCCCCCCTCAAATTGATGCTGGTAGATCAAGAAGCATCAATTTGTCAACCAATAATTGATGCCGATGCCGAGAGAGAGCTTTAGTGAAGATGTCTGCAGTTTGATGTTCGGTGAAAATATGAGGAAGAGTAATCACATGTTTGTCAAAGGACTCACGTATGGAATGACAATCAATTTCGATATGTTTTGTACGCTCATGAAAGACAGGATTAGCGGCAATCCGAATAGCACTGGTATTATTAGCATGAAGAGTAGTAGAATGAAGCTGAGGAAAACCAAGTTCACCCAATAAACCACGAAGCCATGTGATCTCAGAGCAGGCCGAAGACATAGCACGATATTCAGACTCAGTGGAAGACTTGGAAACTCTGTCTTGCTTCTTACTCTTCCAAGAAATGAGTGCATTGCCCAAAAACATGCACCAGCCTGTAACCGAGCAACGAGTATCCGCACATCCGGCCCAGTCAGCATCACTATACCCCACCAACTGTAAGGAAGAGTCCTTAGGAAAGAACAACCCGCGTGTAGAGGTCCCCTTCAGATATCGGATAATGCGGCGGACAGCAGCTAGGTGAAGGTGTCGAGGGGCCTGCATAAATTGACTGACTTGCTGTACAGCGAAAGAAATGTCAGGACGAGTAATCGTCAAATAGTTCAAACTCCCAACGAGTTGCCGATATAAGGATGGATCGGATAGAAGCTCGCCGTCCTCCTGACGAAGCTTAAGATTGATCTCCAAGGGAGTAAGAACAGAATTACCCAACTGAAGGCCAGCTAAAGAAATAACTTCCTCTGTGTATTTATGCTGATGCAGCATTGTACCAGTCGGAGTAAGCTGTACCTCAAGGCCAAGAAAGTACTGCAATGGACCAAGATCTTTCATGTGAAAAGAGGTCTTCAGATGCTGTTGTAATTGCGTAATCAATTCAATATCAGAGCCAGTGATCACAATGTCGTCAACATAGACTAGAAGTAATACAATCCCTGCAGAAGTCTTGCGAAGAAACAGAGAGGAATCAAACTGACTCTGAGTAAAGTGAAAAGCTAGCAGAGTATAGCGAAATTTATCAAACCATGCACGTGGTGCCTGTTTCAGCCCATACAAGGAACGGCGGAGCCGACAAACCTCTGAGGAAGGTGTAGTAAACATGCCAGGAGGTGGAGACATATATATTTCTTCCTTCAAATCCCCATGGAGAAAAGCATTCTTCACGTCCATCTGCCGGGGGGACCACCCCTGAGACGCTGCGAGTGCCAAAATAGTCCGTACAGTAGTCATTTTAGCAACTGGTGCAAATGTCTCTTCATAATCAATACCATACTCCTGCCGGTTCCCAAGAGCTACGAGACGGGCCTTATATCGGTCCAGTGAGCCATCAGAACGAAACTTGACCGAATATACCCATTTACAGCCAAGAGGTTTTACACCAGGTGGGCAAGTCACAAGATCCCAAGTGTGATTGTCTTGAAGAGCATGTATTTCCTCTTGCATGGCCTGCTGCCAACATGCTTGGGAAGCTGCCTGAGTATAAGAGCGAGGGACAGAGATAGGGTCAAGAGTAGCAGTAAGGGAGGTATGAGAAAAACCATACTTATCTGGCGGATGTGTAACCCGAGTGGAGCGCCTAGGTATAGGTGGCGTAGGATCAGATGAAGGATCAGTGACTGGAAGAGGCGTTGATGGAGAACGTCTATGATACACCATACCTGGTCGAAATCGCTCAATAGAAGAAGACACAGAAGAAGACACATTATCAAAAGCAGGGAGAAGGGTAGGAAGAGGATCAGAAATAACCTGAGATTGAAAGAAAAATTGATTTTCAAAGAAAATCACATTCCGAGAGATACGGAATTTGTCCGCATGAGCGTCATAACAAACAAACCCTTTGTGAGTAGGGCTATATCCCATAAAAGCACATGTTACAGACTGAGCAGCAAGCTTGTGCCTATCAACAGGTGGCAAATGAACAAAACAAACGCACCCAAAAGTATGAAAGGAATTATACTCAGGAGGTATGCCAAATAATCGAAGATAAGGAGAATCATAATGTAGGGTTACAGTAGGCAAACGATTGATCAAATAAACAGCAGTAGATAAAGCCTCTACCCAGAATTTAGAAGGTACAGACGAATCAATCAGTAAGGTACGAACGACATCTAAGAGGTGACGATTCTTACGCTCAGCGACTCCATTTTGTTGAGGGGTATAAGGACAAGAACGCTGGGAAATGATCCCTTTGTGCTGAAGATAAGACTGAAAGGAATGAGACATGTATTCCCCCCTGAATCGGAGCGCAAGGTCTTGATACAAGTATTGAACTGAGTCTCGACAAGCGCAACAAATTTTTGAAAAACAGAGAACACATCTGCTTTAGAACGAAGAAAATAGATCCAAGTAAATCGACTATAATCATCGATAAACGTCACAAAATAACGATACTGTCCATGAGAAATAACAGGGCTAACGCCCCAAACATCAGTGTGCACAATCTCAAAACAAGTAGAAGCACGACTACCATGCGTAGGAAAAGGTAATGTTTTACTTTTACCAAGACGACACGTAGCACAGTCAAAAGATACAGGAGATGAAGAAGACGAATCTTTATTGCCCAAAAAACCATGTTTCAAAAGATGAGTTAAGACAACAGAATTAGGATGACCCAATTTCTTATGCCAAACTTCATTATTATTGGCAGTAGCCGTACAAGCAAAAGAAACAACATTAGGAATAGAAAACTGTAAAGGAAACAGACGTCCCACTTTAGGCCCCTTCGCGATCACCATCCCCGACACCTGATCCTGCACAAGACAACCACCACGAGAAAAATGAACATCACAGTTATTATCCACCAACTGTCCAGCTGAAATTAAATTTGTAGATAATCCAAGAAAGACAAAAACATTTCGAAATGAAGAACCTAAAGTACTAACAGCAGTAATCGGAAGTGTACTGCCATCAACAATTTGAATAGATTGTGCGCCGCCATAATTACGAACACCATGAAGACCCGTCATACTACCAGTCATATGATTAGAGGCACCCGAATCAACTATCCAAGAAGAAGTAGAAGTAGAGGCAGTACCTTGTAGGCCTAAAGCCGTAAAAGCAGATACAATCATTTGTTGGACCATGGCGGGTGTGAGAACATATAAGTCAGAGCTTACAGTGGGAGGCACAAAAGAAGACGTGGGTTGAACAGCAGCTTGAAAGGCATGGGATTGGCGAGTCTGAGGTCGCATGCGACAGTCCTTGATGAAATGACCATCTTTCTTGCAGTAGTTACAGACTTTCTTTGGACAGTTGCGAGCAATGTGACCAAACTCCTTGCAACTGAAACACTGCAACTTGTGCCTCCCTCTCCCTTGTGCTGCATAGGCCACATTAACAGCCTCTGAAAAGACCTTCTCCGAAGTCATACCCATCTGAGTAGATAAACGATGTTCTTCACGCAATAAGTCACCCACGCAAACATCCAAAGAAGGAACCGGATTACGGCTCAATAAACAAGCTCGAACAGGTTCAAATTCAGGTCGAAGCTTCATCAAAAATTGATCACGTTGACTTTCAGCATGAACCGTTTGAAGAGCCGCGAGTGCCACCGTGGGAACCTTAGCATGAACAATAGCAGAATAGTCGCTCCAAAGATTAATGAAGCCGGAATAAAATTGCTCGATGGTCAAGTTACCTTGAGTGTAATTGCTAATTTCCAGCTCCAATTGGAATTTCCGAGCGCTGTGATCTTGGTGATAAATACGGTGTAGATAGTCCTACATAGCTCGAGCCGTAGTAAAACACCGAAGATTGGTGATAAGATGAGGCTCAATCGTGCCCAAAAGCCAAGAAATCACCTTAGCATCTTTAACCTCCCATTTGGCAAGTTCCTTTTCATCAACGGGAATTTTGACGGAGCTATCAATATGATTTGTTAATTCGTTCTCTTTCAAGAACATTTTAAATTGGAATGCCCACGTAGAAAAATTCTTCCCATTAAATCGAACAATAGTATTATCGAGAGACGTGATGAAAGATAATACTAGAAAATAGTACGAAGTCCAAAAATAATAATAATTAGTGCACCCAGCACCGACAAGCCCAAAATTAATTGCAGCCCAGCCCACTCAACTCCAAAAAAAGAAAAGGAACGGACCAACCTTGCAGCCCATTCAACTCCAACACCGGACCAACCCAACTACTCCAACACGCAGCCAAAATCGACCGACACACCACCGTCACGTTGAACCCACAGTCGATTGCGCACCTACAGCACACCCCGAAATCACACCAAACTCAACAGTGAAGATCTCCCAACGCCGACACCTCGCCACCACCACAGAAAAGCTGAAAACTACTACAGAAGGCTCCGACGACCAGAAGCCACACCAGAATAAGAGACCCGCAACCAGAAGCGGGACCTCTACGCAACGACAAAGCTCCGACAGCCAACGAAATGCAAACCGAGAAGGAGACTCAACACAGGGAGCCCCGATTCTCCTCCAGGAACCAGAAAATGTGCGAAAATTAGAAGGAAAAAAAAATTCCCACCGTCAATCGCACAATTTCTCACAAATAGCGATGCAGATCGCACACAGAGATTAAAACGCATAAACTGAATACAGAGGAGTGGCTCTGATACCATGTCAATTGGTCTCAATGATCCCTTTCAATAGGGTGTCGTCTCATTATATAGAAAGAATGAAATGCTATACAAGGTAAGTATTTACAACCTAATTCTCATTCCAAAAATAGACAAATCAAATCCCTAAATCATCTCCGTAACAATGAGTAATGAATATTTCTGATCATTTTAGTTTTTGTTCTCTTCTCGCATTACATGAGGAAAAAGGAAATTTGTCATGAATGTTTGTATTGTATCTCTGAATCCGTATTCATACTAATGTCATCTGAATTGCATTCCAGACTGTTGAAATGCACACTAACATGATAGACATGCATGAAATGACTGTTGAAAGGTGGAAAGAGGATATTTGAATATGAAAAAAATGATGTGAGGCAATAGAAGTGAATATTCCTTTACAGTATATTCACTTGAGTTTTGTCTCTGTTGATCTCCATCTTTATCTTCAGGTGTCTGGAATCAGCATTTAACATTCATGCAGTTTGTTTTTATCTTGTTTTCAAGTGAAACTTTCACTCCTGCAATTTTATGCTAAGGTGTGCACTGTGCAATATATTGTACCAAATGCTTAAGGTGCCTTGTTGAAATCCTAGACATTAGCAGCTGGCTTGCCATTATAATTTGCCCAGATGATCATCTGTTTCAGTCTCATGTGTGAAGCATTTTATGTAGCTTGATAGTTTCCAACGGATGGCTGGCTCAATTTCCCCTGTTCTTCAAAATATAATCTAGAGAAATATTTGGTTGTTCTGTGATGCATGCATCATTCTTACTTAAATAGTAGTTGTGGCACAGGTCATTTAGTTCCTTTTTTTAATTTTTATCAATAACATTAATTTTGCAACTCAGGGACCGAGTTAATTTTGTTATGCTGAACGTTGATAACACAAAGTGGGAACAAGAGCTTGACGAGTTTGGTGTAGAGGGTATCCCCCATTTTGCATTCCTGGACAAAAATGGGAATGAAGAGGGCAATGTTGTGGGTCGCCTCCCTAGGCAATACTTTCTTGAGAACGTTGAGGCCCTTGCTCGGGGAGAAACAACTGTACCTCATGCTCGTGTTGTGGGACAATATTCAAGTACCGAATCACGGAAAGTGCATCAAGTTGTTGGTCCAAGAAGTCATGGGTAGTGCATCTAGTGTTGTGAAAATGTGTATATATGCAACTTCCATGACACTCCATGATTCATATACTGCTAGAATGTCCTGTAATTGACAAGATTTTGATTTGGAATTCAATGGGCATTCAATAAATAATCTCTCTAATACTGTAGTTCTTATCAAGCCAAATAATTGTAGTGGTTACATAAACAAGCAAGTCATTGTTTCCTCATTTAACACAATACTCAACTAATCAAAATTTTTATCCGTTTTATTATATAATTTAGGCAGTAGGTCGGCTGCAATGCTTTTTGCTACCAATGTTTACCTCAAAAAGGTACAAAGACAAATTCGATTCTCGTTCCACCTATCATATGCTTAAACTAAAAGAACAAGAAGTCATGTCTGGTGAAAAAGCACGAGATTACCAAGGAGAGCTAAAATTAAAGTTTTCCACTTAATCAACATTTATGTTGTCGTCTATAAAGGAATGTTAGGTATGTATTAGTGGAGTCAACGATATAACGGACAAGATTTAAGTTTCTGTTTCCGTAAGTGCTATCCAGTTTTATATTACCCACTTCATCAACCCAACCATAAACTTTACAGAGCTTACTAATAGTATTTGGAGAGGGACAAAAAAACACAAATGTCTATTGTATAAAGAGATGAATTATTATTATAGTTTAAAAGTGTTAAGGGCCTTTATATGTAACATTTATGTCTATCAGCTAATACTTACAAATCTCTCAGCAGGAATATGAAATACACCTCATTGTGCATAAAAAGTAACACAAAAAAACTTAGATTGCCAATTTGCCACTAATAAATCCACAAGATGCACTTATAATTATAGTTTCATAATTGTCAAAAGAACGAGTTCTTGAGTCACCGAACTCTATTACCTAGTAAGCAGTTCGATGATGGCGAGCTCTGTTCACTTAACCAAGGATCCTGCACAGAACCAGGTGAATCATCCTTTGCCTCCTCCATCGAAGGCAGGACATCCCCAGCCCTCTGTGAAACAACCAGTCTCCTACTTCCTATCCCGGACTTTTTACTTGTCATAGTATTTAGTGACTTCTCACTTCCCAGGTATGGTGAAGAACAAGAAGATGCCACTGAAGATCCCATACATATATTCTCGTCCAATGGTGCCCAACCACTAAGCTTGATCTGGTCTAGTTCATCTGCCACTTCCATCATTGAAGGCCTCATGTCCCTGTGAAAAGAAAGGCATCTAAAAGCGAGCTCGGCCACTTTGTGTACAGAAGAGAGAGTCCAAGCATCCCTATTTGGCTCGAGAAATGGATCTATAATCTCATCAACTTGACCTTTCCCAATCCTATCAATTGCAAGTGCAGCCAAATTAATCTCACTGTGAGAACGGGAAAAATCAACTACTTTCTTTGCTGTGATGATTTCTACCAGAACCACCCCGAAACTGTAAACATCACTTTTATCTGAAAGATGGAAGTTTTGATGGTATTGAGGATCTACATAGCCAGGAGTCCCTTGAGGTGCTGTGGAAATGTGGGAATCATCCGTCATGCCAAATCTTGAAAGACCAAAGTCTGCGACTTTTGAGTTGAAATTATAATCTAATAATATATTACTCGATTTGATGTCTCTGTGGTAAATTGGAGGATTCATTGCTGAGTGAAGATGAGCGATTGCATGAGCTGTTTCAGTGGCAATAGTCAGGCGTATTGTCCATGGTAGCACAGAACCTCTTTCTCTTTGCAGATGCTGAGATAGAGTACCATTTGGCATATACTCGTAAACAAGTATCTGTTCATCATTCTCGATGCAACAGCCTAAAAGGCGAACTAAATTTGGATGACTCACAGAGGACAGAAGCTTGATTTCATTCAATACTTGTTCAATGCTGTCGCGATCTCGATGTCTTATTTTCTTAATTGCAACCCACTCATCATTGTGGAGCTTTCCAGCATAAACTGTGCCATAGGCTCCCGTTCCCAACCTCTGGTTTTCGGAAAAGCTATTTGTGGCTCTATCAATTTCTTTATAAGGATAGAATGGGAAACTGGTTCTGCCTGTAGCTTCGCAAAGCAGACGCTTTGCACTCAATTGACTCTTCAAAGATCTAGTGCGTCTCTTTATGCAATAGCAGACGAGAGCCAGAATAACCACCAATGAAGCTCCACCAACAAATCCTTCAAATAGAAAAGAATGGACAGTGTTAAGCAAGAAAGAATCTTTAAAGTGCTATCGTTTCGTAATGAGAGTTATTTAAAGAGGCGTGTAAATGATCAAGAAAACCCGCCAAATTTGCCACAGCCCATGTAAGTATCTTTGATTTTGAGTTCAACTAACCCCNAAAGAATGGACAGTGTTAAGCAAGGAAGAATCTTTAAAGTGCTATCATTTCGTAATGAGAGTTATTTAAAGAGGCGTGTAAATGATCAAGAAAACCCGCCAAATTTGCCACAGCCCATGTAAGTATCTTTGATTTTGAGTTCAACTAAGTAAAAGTTTTTTAAGCATGATTTAGTACATAGTGAATTTACTCCGATGTTATTTACCTAGACAAGTTCAGAGAAAATTTGATATCCAAATAGCGTGGGCAGTAAATGTTGTAGCAGAAAATAATATCACCAGAAACAACAGCAAAGCAGTTGTTTGAATAATGAAACTTAGAAATTGAATAATGAAATGATTTTGCACCAAAACTAGAATCACAAAGCTGAAAGCATGGGTGAGGAAATCATTTTTATCTTGTATAGAACTGATGACTGGATAACAAGAAAAAACAAGGCAAGCTATGGCATCAAAATATTCCAAACTAAATCACACATAATTTTAGCAAATTTATGGGACCTAGAATTGATTTGAGTTTCAAACCACCATGTAAATTCAACAGCCCCAGAAAACATGCGTCAGGGATTAAGTACGAGAACAGCACCCAGATAAAGCAAAGAGAAGCACCCACATTTACCACATAAATTATTTTGATGTAGTTAAGGAACATGACTAGAAGCAAAACAAGCAAATACTGCAGGAAAGAGATACTGATAGAACTTGGGGAACAATGTAGTTGGTGTCTTCTAAAACTATAGGAGATCAACATCCAGAAGATGTAATCAAGATTGCATAAATAAAAGTCCAGGGAAAAGAAGTACCTCCAATGAGAATGCCTATTCTAGTTCTGCCACATTCACCAGACATGTACTTTGAAATGTTGCAAGTTCCTGATACATAGCATCAACAAAGGAAACAAGAAATCAGTAGGATGCATGTTAAGTATTTTTTCCCTAATCGAAAGCAGTTAAGTAGAAATAACATCTCTCAGTTTACTCAATCTTAGAATAAGTTATTTTAAAATATGCCACTGTCACACTGAACTCAAGATCACCTTACCAGTTCCCACATTAGCATGGGCAAGGGAAAAACTATGGTAATTCTATAAACAATACGGTTCCAGGTACTTAGCTTCATTAATAGAGCATGGTTAAACTAAATGATACACCAACAATACGACCTGCCAACTTCAGAAGCTCTCATGTTAACTTCCTGAGTACATAAAGATAACCAACCATTAATCGATCTTACGCTCATATGATCCATCATTAAATCAAGACTAGAATATGATCTCTTTGGTAATCAATGTCTTCTCTTTCCTCTAACTTTTGCACATTAATATAAATCCTTCCAGATTTCCGGATAAGCATGTGCTCCCTCTCATATTAGTCATTATAATATGGGTTTCAATACCAGAGTCGTTGACGTTTAATATGTTCAAAAAGCAATTTACAAAGCTAAGAAAGCATGTAACTTTAACTTTCATTAACAAATCATAATTATATTTGCACATAAACATCATGCATTAATTCCAAAGTCAAACTTTTTCTATATTTTTTTATATCGAGTCATGGATTAAAATCACCAATAAACAATACAACTGCCAGACAAATCTTCTAAGGCGTCGTAATTTACCAAATGCCACTTCGTCAACCATGAAATTCCAGGAAGGAACCTGAAAAGTAATCTTCTTTGTCACCTACCACAATATTTAAGACTATATAGTAGCTCAGAGTATAATTATTTATATTTCCATTAAAATCAACCTTTTCATCAATTCTTCTTCACAAAAACATTCAAGATTT
>CAIGRF010139330.1:0-15200 GCA_903798235.1 Fraxinus ornus
TCATTGCACTTAAATTTCATGATTTAACATCAAATATGACAGGACCAAAATATTTATCAATCTTTGGTTGACCACGATAATAAGTGAAGAATAGAAATATTTATAATAGGTCGTGGCATGAGAAAAAAGGTTATCGTGGGTTTGAATCTTTTCCCAATATCTTTGTTTTGCATAGTTTTGCTACACTTACATAATAATTGAAGCTTTGTTTACATTCCATAATGTGGCACACAATTTTGCTATTGATTTTAACAATACTTGAAATAATTAATGGTCTTGATTTTTACACATCATGAAATGTCATCCACGATGTACAAAAGTGATATACAAGTAGCTTAATTCTTGCTTTGCACGAATTAATTTTTTTCTTTTTATTTAATGATTTTAGTCGGGGAAATGTAGGTTTTTCATTTTGCTCTGTAAAAAATAGTCAAACCAATTAACAAATTTTTGGACGGAAACCCATCCACTAGTCCTATGCAATTTTTTAAAGGTTTGAAACGTATCTGTTATGATTTAAAGGTTTGGGGGCATATATGCACTAGTTTGAAAGATTTGGAGCATTTGTTGTAAATTTCTTAAAAAGAATAAGACTCTATTCATTCGACAAAATTTATAAATGGTTAAAATTCATTCTCAATCATGCATTTTAGCCCCTCTTTGAGCAACATTCTCATTGTTCTACTCATTTTCAACCACACATTTTTCAATAAAATAAATTTTTTAATCATATCAATAACTTTTTTTTTTCAACCACACATTTTCCATTATATCACTATTTAAAATCAATTCTTCCTCCAAAAAATCTAAACCAAACAAGCTCACCATTCATGCATATCAAACCCAAAAGTGCTACTTCGAAGAACTTGACATTCAAACGCATAGCCTAACATAGTAATTAAAGTATTCATTCAATTTGATGATTGAACTCATACAGCTCATTGACCTCTAAGAGCATTCGCCTCCCAAAATGAATACTAAAGAAAGAAGGCATACCTTTATTAAGGTGACTTGTATATATCAATTGGATGTTATAGAATCGTTTGTTGATTAAAACCTACATATGAAGTTAAATTGACTGTTGTTCATAAATAACTTGGTTTGTTTATATCTATCTATCTTTGATGATTTTGATTTGTTCGACTTTTCCCCTTTGAAATCATGATGTGTTTGATTTGTTGATTAAAATCATGTTTTCAACTGCCTTGAGTACTACAACGAAAAAAAATTAGATGTTTCTGAGTGTTTATCACTTTCTTTTTTATTTTGTGTCACTTTTTTTAGTTTATGACACTTTTTGAATTTGTGCAACTTTTTTTTAGTGTTTGTCACTTTTTTGATGTAGAGATTATGCATTTAAAGAGACAAGGATAGATAGAAATGATTTAGGGTTTGTTTGGGATTATGGTTATGTTTTAATATATTACCTGATTTTTTATTAAACATATTTTGCACCTGATTTTTAAAAAGTAAACTTTAAGTCCCTGATTTTTTATAATTTCCCAAGTTAAAAACTTCAAAAACTTAATCTATTTTTTAATAAATGGGCTGTACGCCTAATTTGGTGTATCATTTTGTATTTGTAATTGGTTTACATTTTAAATTCTAAAAAATACAATTTATATACGAGAATTTATAATCTAATAAAAATATTTTTTTTAATTAAAAAATAGTTGGGTTATTCGATTTTGTTTGTTTTTTGAAAATTGAAACCTACACCTAACCCTTTTGAAACATTTTGGTTCAGTTTGAGAGGAAAAAAAAAATATTGGGTTCACGTGAATCTAAACCAACATTTTCAAAACAATTACTTCAGTTCGATTTGTAGTTTTGTGGTTTTTTGGTGCGGCCTTAGATTTATGAATAATGGAAGAAAGATATCGAAGTAAATTGTGAAAAAATAAAAAACAATGAAGAAACCAGATTTAGTGAGAATTTGATCGGATAAAGAAGCAGCAACATAAATGGAAAGAGTTACAGGCAACAAGCGACTAAATACTGAACGACAGCGATTTGGGCGGATGGAGGAGCAAGAGCAGCGGTAGCCGAAGACGAAGGCGAAGATGAAGACGAAGAATTTGGGATTCAGGGCTAGACAAAAAATGGGTGACTGGACAGATTGGTTAGGCTTCAATTTTGGTTCATGGGATGGGTCATCTGGGTTTGGGTCGATTTTCATGGGTCTATTAGGTTGGGTGGATTTTTGGCCATTTCTATCTGCAATTGGATCCGATTTGTGACTGGTGGGTCGCGTCATATTTAAGGGTAAATGGTTTATTTACCAAATTTAGAGAGAAGTGAGCATTTTAATGTCTTGATTGACATGGTACTTTTTCAAATTAATAGTATAGGTTATGTGTCAAGTTCTTATTGGCTAGCACAATTTGTAATTAATATTAAAATTCTTGTCTTTAGTGTGGAATTAGAAATTGATAATATAAAGAGTATTTTGGTCTAAATTATTACAAAATGAACATTGAACAAATTTGAGACTTTTTTACAACTGACAATGTGAAAGTAGACATTTATTGCAATTCCCTCTTGTTAAAATTTGTCTTAGGTACTGTTCAGCCATTAGCCAGTCAAATCCTACCGAGTCTATTAAACACTTGAGATGTTATATCGGTTTAGCCATGTCCAAGAAAAAATTTCTTTCATCAAGAAAATAAAAGAATACCCTAAAAATTTTGGGCAAATTACTCAACTTGACCGTCAATAAGTTACTGGAAAATGGCTTTATTATGGGGCTGTTTTAATATATAATTTTGAGTATGATTCATTTCTTCATTTTGGAATATCTAAGTAAATTCATGTTCTTCTCCGTGAGAATATCTAAATCATATATTTAATTATCAAAATTGATGTTTGGGTGTGATAAATTAGAGTTCAATGTGGACTTACTGGAAGAAGATTATGTGTTGGATTAACAAACTAGTGTAGTTTGTCCCACATAGGAAAAATGGATAAGGTATTGACTAGGTTATATATGGTCATACTTTTGAAAAATGTAATCGTGTGTAGTATAAAGACTCACTCCAAGTGTGCAAGTAAAGGGGTGCAAATTATGAAACAAATTAGCACCTTGGACCATTGAACTTATGTGCAAGAGTGACATGCGTACATGAATGTCAGATCGAAATTGACCCTTTAAAGCCTTCCAACTTCTATAACTCCCGACACTCTTATGTAGTTTAGTGGAGAGATTTAATACTCGGGTTAGTGGTGGTGCTAATGGTTGTAACACATGTAAAAGTCAAACTCTTAAGTCAACTATTGAAGCCTATAATGGAGCTCGATTTTCCTCTATTCCATATAATAAAGAAAAATAAAGCTCCACTTCTCTAATCCAAAATTTTTCTTATCTTGTCTAGAGTTTTTCATTTTTCGTTCAAGTCTTGGTGATGGTTCAGATCAAATTTAGTTCATTGGTGTAGATATTCAATGCTCAATTTCTACAAGTTTCTTTGTTGTATGCTTAGAAACAGACACTCAATGAAATCTCAAGCACTTACAATGAGGAAACGAATGTATTTTAAGAACACTGTGTTTACACATGCCTCGTTTTGCTAATTTCTTCTCTTCAGTGATTCTAAATACTTTTCTCTATAGTTATTAAATTTTTATTCTTTCCCAGTATAAATTTATTAATATATTCTATAATTTTGCTAATAAACTTAATACGTATCCAAAGAGGAAGCAAGCCCTTTCAATAGGACACAAGAGAATATGGCTGTAAATACTTAGGATCAAAGACTAAAGAGGATGTTGAGGTTAAACCATGACATAGCAAAAGAGAAATGACAAATAAAAAAAAATTTATGTTCTTGATTTTTAGACTTGTATGCTGGAATGTGAACATCAAAACTTCAAAGAAGCTGTGAAAAGAACATCAATGGAAAGAGGCCATTAAAGTGAAATAGATTCTATTTTGTGAAATTATTCATGGGAGCTAGTAGATCTTCCTACGGGAAGCAAAACTCTAGGTTACAAATGGATTATTGAAAGGAAAATGAAAGCACATGAAACCATTGAGAAGTATAAGGCTAGCTAGAACTAGTGATAAAAGGCTACAACAATGCTAAAACATTGATTACTATGATATGTATAATCCAATAACGAGAATAATATCTATTACGACGATACTTACGATTGAACCTCTGTAAAATCTTGAAATATATTAAATGAATGTTAAAATTGTCTTTTTGAATGGAGATGCAGAGGGAGAAATCTACATGAAATATCCTCATGGGTTTTCATCATCATGACATGAAAGGAAAGACTATAAATTGGTAAAATCATTGTATGGCTTCACACAATACCAAAAAGTGGTATGAAAAATTTGATAATATGATGATGGAATGTGGATTTAAGATCAACGCGTGCGAAACAAATGCATTTATATCAAAGAAATCAAGAATGGTAATGTCGTCTTATGTGTTTACATTGATGACATGATTATTGTTGGTAGCAACGAAAAGATCATTAAATCTACTATAAATATATTAAATTCAAGATTTGACATGAAATATATAGGTTTAGTTGATGTGATATTTGGTGTTACAATTTCAAGAATATCAGATGGACTCGTTCTAAACCAGTCACATTATGTGGACAAGATTCTTAAAAAATTTGATAAGGATGATTCTGGCATGGATAGAACATCGATAGATACAAATCAACATCCATCTAAAACATAGGTGATTGTGTCTTTCAAGTAGAGTACTCAAGAATTATTGAAAGTATAGTGTACTTGGTGAGTAGTACAAGATCAGACATAGCTTTCACAATTAGTAAATTGAGTAAATACACCAGCAATTCGGGATCTGAACACTAAAAAAGAATAATAAGAGTATTGAGGTACTTCAAATATAATCGTAGCTATGTATTGCACTATACTAGATGTCCGCCAGTCATTGAAGAATATATTGATGTTAACTGGATATCTGACATATAAAAAAAATCGAAGTCTATAAATGAATTTGTGTTCACATTAGGAGGTGTAGCTAAATCATAGAAATTCTCTAAACGAATAGTTATACCTAAATCTACTATAGAATATGAGTTTATAGCCTAGATAAATGTGGTGAAGAGGTTGAGTGGCTACACAACTTCTTAGTACATATTCCTAGATGGTTGTATTTTGTGATAGTCAAACTACGAATGGAAGGGCATAGAGTAACATGTAATGTGATAATTCTAGACATACATGTCGTAGACATAATATTATTAGATAACTACTCTGAACTGGAGTTATCTCTGTTAACTATACGAGATCAAAGAATAATATTACGGATTCGCTAATCAAATAGTTAAATAGAGAGTTAGCTAAAAATTCATTAAGAGGAATGAGACTTAAACGCTTGAAAGAATGAGTTAATACAATGGAAACTTAAACTAAATGACTAGAGATCCCAATATCTAGATTCAAAAGAACAATCTAATTGTAAAGACTTAATGAAATCACTGTGGAGGATGTTATCTCATGTCCTTTACTATGATATAATAGCGATGCCTATAATGATAAATGACAAGGAATATGTTTTTAATGTTTCTTATGTAGCAGAAATCAAGCAAAGTAATGAGGTTTACTTGTAATTAAAAAATCATCTATGTGAGAGAGAACTTGACCCACTTATAAAGAAATATTGTTAGGTTCAATTCTTAGAAACTCTCGTGGAATCAAAAATATGTATGAAGCTACAAATGAACATAGCAATAAGAACTGAATTGTGTTGGAAAGAATCATGTGTGGAGTATATCGTCATTCACACAAAAAAGCAAAATAGTTTAAAAACAACTTGTCTACTCGTAACTAGTTAAGTAAATATACTTTCACAAGAATATATTCAAATTTCAAAGGGTAATATGCCTATAGTCCTATGCAATTTTTAACCATTGAACTTTATCACCATCTTTTTGTTTCACATTATGTCTCTCTCTCAATTTTCATCCATGTGGGAGTTGTCAGAAAATGACTTCATTATGGGGCTGTTTTTGAGTGGGACTTGTTCCTTTGTTTTGACAGATCTAAGTAGATTCGTATTGTTCTTCGTGAAAAAATTGAAATTATATTAACTTGTCAAAATTGGTGCTCTGGTAAATGAGAAATTGGAGATCAAAGTGGATCATTTGGAAGAAGTTTATGTGTTGGATTGACAAACTAGTGTAGTTTGTTCAATGAAGGAAAAAATGGAAAAGACGGTAACTAATTTATATGTGACCACACTTTTGAAAACGTGTATTCATATGTAGTATAGAGGCTATTTCCATGTACGTTCTCAAGTGGGTGCAAATTACGGACTAGATTAGCACCTCAGACCATTAAACTTGTGTGCAGCACGACCTGCATGCACGAATGTCAAAGCGAAATTGACTTCCTTGGAGGGGTCCATGTTTTGCCTTTATTTCTTGTATATTTTTGTCTTACGAACTTTCCAACTTCTCTAACTCCTGAAACTCTTACGTGGGTTTAACGGAAAGATTTCAAATTCGAGTCGATGGCAGTGTTAATGGTTGCAACACCTGTAACAGTCGAATTGTTAAATCATTCATTGAAACTTATAATGGAGCTCGATTTTCCTCTATTCGACACAAGAAAGAAAGAACAAAAAACCCACTTCCTAGTCCGAATTTTTTCTTATCTTCCCGTCCAAATTTTTTCATTTTCTATCCAACTCTTGGTGATGGTTTAGATCAAGCCCAATTCATCAGTGTAGAAATTCAGTGCTCAATTTCTACAAATTTCTCCACTGTATCTTGAGAGACGGACGCTTAATAAGACCCCAACCAGTTACGGTGAAGAAGCAAATCTACTCTAAAGACATTATTTTTACACAAGCCTCAATTTGCTAATTTTTCCCTTCAACGATTCTAAATATTTTTTCCTGTAGTTAATTTCCAGTTCTATTCTTATCCAGTTTAAATAAGTTATTATATTCTGTAATTTTTCCTAACAAAAGTTTCAACAAGTATCCAATCTCACGTCTAGCAATGATATTCGCAGTGTATACAAAGGTTAAATTCTTAAATGCCTTTGTCCTAATTTTGAACAAATGTGCCTAAATCATTTTCCTTTTTGGTATTAACACGAAATCAGAAATAGAATACAATCTGAACGTACAGACGCATTTAAAATCAAAGGTTAATTACTGAGTTTGGTCACCTACACTGAAACCTCTATCAGCAGCATAATCCACGAAACTGTATAATGGGACAACCTTCTCACCGTACTTCTCTAAGCCGTCCAACTCTTTCTTAGCCTGTGCTCTCAGATCCTCGGCCACCTCCATTGCTTTCTCTATGCCATATGCTGCAACATAACTTTTACCCTTGTTTTTCTTCTTATTGTTGATTTCTTTATCCATTTTCGCTTCCAACATATCGTCCACCACTTGATACAAAACACCAACAGCTCGACCATATCTTCTCAACCGTTGGATCTCCTCATCTGAAGCACCAGCTAAAAGACCTCCACACACAGCGGAGCATTCACCCATTTCACCATACTTCTTTTCTTGGACAAAATCAACACCATTGGGTCCACCCTCGAGATCGAGAAACTGACCAGCAGCCATACCGGTGGACCCCACGGCTCGAGCAATCTCTGCAATGACCTTTAGGAGGCGAATCTCAGGGACAAGGTCAGTTGGAGTATGGGAAACAATGTGGCGGAAACCAAGAGGGAACAAAGCATCCCCAGCTAAAATTGCCATATCAACCCCAAATATTGTGTGGTTGGAAGGTTGGCCTCTTCGGGATGGGTCATCATCCATGCATGGCAAGTCATCATGAATCAGTGAAGCAGCATGAACCTAATCAAAATGCACCCGAATGAAGAATAAGAGAATAATTATCAGAATCAACGGTCTTAATTACTGAAGCTATGCGCTTTTTTAAGAAAAAAATAATTATAATAGGGATTTATTTGCTAGAATCCTCTAATACAATTGCTAAAACATAAATCTTAAGTGTCAGCAAATGCAGACCTTTATAAGCTTGTATAACCATACCAACAAAGCTCATTAGCCAAAGATAAGTCTGTATACATGATATGGAACACAAATCAGTACAAGATGTTTTTTGGTAAACACTAAGGGGCCGTTCTCTTCGTGTTTCAGTTTTTCATTTTTCGTTTTGAATTCATTTTGTGTTTTGTGTTTTGAGTGGTTATTTTGAAATTGTTGAAAATGTGTTTTTTTTTTGGGTATTTTGAGAAATTGTTTTCAAAAATTAGAAAATGAAAACGTGTTCTTCCAAAAACACCAAATCTCAGGCGTCTTTCTCTCTCTTTCTTCTTCCCAATTCCCATCCTCTCTGTCGTCTCTTTCTATTGCCTCTCTCTTCTTCCCCTCCCCTCTCTACAGCTATAAACAGCAGCCTGAAATACCCCAACAATACACGCACGAGTCTGTGAGAAATGAGTGGCAAAGGTTCATCTATAAATTCATCCATGAATTCAACCAGGTCTGGTCGAAATTGGGCTTAACCCATGGTCGGGCAAGGTGCATCAGGGGGAGGGGAGGATAGCCCATGTGGTTCGCGACCATGGGTCCATCGGGCGGCGTCGGAATCTGCCAGTTTTCGACCCTGTAGAACGGTCTTCGCGAATGGTGCAAATTCAGGGATTAATTCAGAATAATGACATGTTGTTTTGGGTAAATTGAAGCTATGGCTGGAGTCGTCTGGGGGTAGGCAATTGACCGGTAGTGGTGCGCGACCTTGAGTGTCGCCGGAGGTGAAGATTTTGGCAGAAGCAGTTTGCGCCAGTTCAATTTTTTAGGATGGTTTTTGATTGATTTTGGTATATTTTTGGGTAGTGGTTTGTGTGGTTATTGAAGAAGGGATTGATGGTTTCAAAATGGTATGCAAATCCGGTGGTGGTGGTGGTGGTGGTGGATGAACGGATTTGAGAGGGTTGGAAAGTGGCTGCTCCATTGTTTTGGTAGAAGAAGGAAGTCAGGAATGGTGGTGTGGAAATGGAAAATGCCGTTTCCCGTGTTTTTGATTTTTGTGTGGGTTTGGCTTGAAAACATCCAAAACAATGTTTTTTTCGTTTTCTGTACAAAATTTTTTTCGTTTTCAAAAACACGTTTTCGAAAATAAGAAAGAGAACGCGTTTTCACTGTTTTGGAAAATCGAAAACAGAAAACGACCCGAAAACAACAAAGAGAACGGTCCCTAAGCTTTTCCTTAGTTTTTCTATGTATGATGGAACCAAGAATTCTATTTTTAAAGAAAAATCTCACACTAAAAAATATTTTTTGTGCCTTGAAAAACAATCAAGATTGCAACAGTTTGATCATGCCCAGCAATCATAATATTTTAGTAAAACTTGATGAGAGAAACAATTAAGACATTAATTTATCCCTACTTCACATAAATCTATCTCTTGAGTAGGCATTTGTCATATCCTCTCACATGAGAATGCTCTTAAATTGGTGCCCCTCTGCCCAAAAAACATTCACAGAGTATGTTCCCTTCTTAATTTATCTCAATTATGAACCTTAAAAGCCATTTCTTACAAAATACATTTGACTTAATTTTAAGCACGCCCAAACATGCTTTTTCTAAATTCTTTTTATACCTCTCTTCCAAGTGAAACTGCATTAAAATTTTACAGCATACAGGTAGCAAATGTTACCATAACTACCTTTGACCCTTCAATTACAACCTCTATTCCTCTTGGCTTAGTTTAAATGGTAAATGAAAACCCATAGGCACCAAACACCAAATACCAATAATTCAAGAAACAGTGACATCTTAAATTCTTAACCATAGTTTTTATCTTCCAATCCAAGAAAGAATAAATTATAATGAATATATCCATTTAATATGGGAACATCACCAATTGAGGGGGAAAATAGCTGGCTGGGTCCAGCTCCAACAGTTATATACCCCTTTTGGCTTAAAAAGAAGTCAAGTTACTTATTTTTTCAAAGCTAATTCTTAACCAAACACGCTCTTATCACTAAGAAAGTCAAACAAAAATAAACAGAAAAACCCAAAAACTTGATAAGTAACTTTAATAGAAGCCAAAGAAGAAAATAATAATAATAAAGAATTGAATCAAGAAATACGAAGGAACAACTGACCATTTCAAGAGCGCAGGCGGTGGGGAAAGCGGCATGGCGGTGGCCGCCGAAGAGCTCACAGGCGGCGACGCACATGACAGGTGGAGCCCTCTTGGCACCTTTGGCTAAAACAGAGTAACGCATGGCCTCATAGATCTGTTGTGGGTACTGTACTGGAATTGCCTCATCGAGTTTGTTATTGATTTCTTGAATCAGAGTAGTCCAGTAAGTCTTGAGATCAAATTGAGAAGTCGAAATTCGTTGTGGGGTTGTTGAAAGAGAAGCAGAATAGGTTCGAATTGCCCTTTGGATAATTGGAAAAGTGGTTTTTGGGAAGTGGAGTTGGGGTGCGGGTGTTATTACTGTTGAGAAGACCATTTCTACGTAGAGAGAGAGACAGAGAAAGAGAGGGATGATGGAGATCAGAGATGGGCCAAGATAGAGGTAGAGAAGTGGAAGACTGTTATATATCGTGGGATTTTGGAAGTGCCTTCCACACTGAAAAAGGACTGGGTATAGTTGGCCTTAATAGTGTGGCGAGTCTATCACTTCTGATGATAAGAAAGTGCGACTCCAATATATTCTTTAAATATGAGATATTCACTATTTTAAAGATTTAACATTTAAAATTATGCTCCAAAAGATTGTTTAAATTAATATTTTAATTTAGAGAGTGTCAAATCTACTCTCTATAATTAAATGAATTCAAAAAGTTTCAATCTTCAATGTAGGAAAATAATAAAAATTAAAATAATATAAATAAAAACTAGTTAAAATAGAAGATAAAAAAATAATAAATATTTTTTGGAAGTAGTAAATTTAAGTGTTAAATATAAAAAACTTGTTGGAGTACTTCAAAATCTTAACTCTCTAAATTTATAGATGCTCTCCAAATGATAGAATATACTCTTTAAAAATAAAGAGTCTCTTGGAGATGCTCTAACATGCTAGGCTAGATCCGTTTTGTTATTGGATGAAGATGAAACGTATTTGTTTATTTGTTTTAATTCAAGACTAGTAGTTTAGTGTATTTCTTGCGTTTCTGGATTAATTTTGCATACACATTGTATTATTTAATTGATTGGCCACCAATTAGATAATTAGTTGCGTGTTGTAGTGTTGAAAGACTCACAATAAGTTTAGCACACAGCAAAATTAACACATGTACAATAAATGTTAGAAATAACATTTATCAAGGAATAGATTCGGGTCATGGTTAGAATATATTTAATTTGTCTTGGAAAAGAGAATTAAATACAATAGAATTATCGATTGTCAAGAATACATGAATGATACTAACTACATGATTAGAATTAAAATAGATAATAATATGTGGATTCGTAATCCAATACATTCATTCCATATAAAAACAAAACTCGAATTGTACAAACTTTCTTAGAATAATTTAGAATAGTTAACAACCAAGATTCTATTTCGTTTGCTTACTTTGAATCTAAATAAACTAATACATTTGATTGACATTTATTCCCTGTGGGACAATACTCTTAACTCATCAATTCTATCACTTGTCAACGATCCCGTACGCTTGCGAATTTTGTACGAACAGTTTACTCATCAATTTCCAATTGGTTTGGTTTCAAAAACTGATCCATTAGTGACAAAAAATTCATAACTACTGGCATTCAAATCAAAATCTGTGGAAGGTCCTTCAGGGTTAAGCTTCACATCTTCTATTTCATCTACCTTTTCCATGTAACTAGACTCCGTCACCTTCCAATTAATATTTCCATTTCTCTGCATGAAATTCGAAAGAGCCAAATTGAAGTCAGTCAGTTGACCTTTCGTCGTGTCAACACTCATAACGATCGAAAGGCTCTTTTGAGCTTTTTCCAATATTGTTTGTAAATACTTCCCTTGAGCCTCTATTCTCATTTACAGTTTCTTTTGAACCTGCTATGAGAAAAATAAATAGTGGGTTGTCAATAAAACTTCCATCTTGAGAGGGCTTAAAAAGAAGATTTCATGAAAATATATACCTCAAGCTGTTCTCGTAAAGTTTTCTGCCCTTCAATCTGACATCTTAATGCTTCAGCAATTGGGACCTCTCTGTTCAACACATCAAACAATTAGTCAATGGAATATTGCTGAAATCGGAAATCATCACACAATCAAAACAATTGGCTGAATCCCGTAAAACTATTTCATTGAAGTTCATTGATATCTTCTTTTTATATAGCAAATCTACTTCGATTCTAGAATAATCGACATCACTTCTGCTCACTTAGGAACATGTCATGAAGATAGAATAGAGTTTCCCAAGTGGAACGAGCTGTCTTGTATCCAATAACTTGGCCACAGACAGGTAGTCCATATCTGCTATAAGTCGACAGCAAGTTTCAAAATTGAAAGAAAAATGCAATAGGTAGTTGATTTTGAAGCACCTACCCCCGCTCACTCTTTACTGTTGGTGATTTTGTGCTTGCATTCTCCACATGCATATTGTACTGTCCATAAGAACTCCCTACGAACGAAAAGCATTAGTCCAAACTGGGGAATAAAAAACCAGAACAGAACATTAACGTGTTTTGTTTAAATTGTGCAATGGCAGTCGACAATACTCACCACCGTTCTCTTTATTTTGTTCAAGAGTGATTTGTTTTTTGGCATGCTGCTGCCCGAGTCTATACTTCTACACAAAGCAAGAAGTAAGAACCATTCCATTATTTTGAGTCGACTACATAAAACCTTTTGTTACTACTTATAGTTCATTCCAACGTCGAACAGGAGAAAAGAAATGCAAAAATGAATGATTACCTGTAGATGACTCTTCAAGTGATACAATGTCAAGCCCTTTAACCCCATTACCATCAAAACTGATTTTGGAGTAGCTTCTGCAAAATATTAAGCCTCCGTTTGGCGACCAATTTATGAATGATTTTTTAATTCAATCAAAATAACATTCATAAATACTACTCATTTATTATGCACATATTTAGTAGAATTCTCTATTATTCCTCTTTATAAACGATTTATAAATTTGCCATATATGGTGGCTAAGATAAGTACTTGTCACTTCTGTAATGTACATAAATCAACCTAATAACTCAATTTGATTTTGCACCAAGAGGATTTCTTAAGATCATTCAAGAGCAGATTACATAAATTTACTGATCAAGAAATGGAGAATTTTGAAAATCTACTAAAGATCAATCCGATCAACAAGCCATATTCCTGATAAATTTAGGGCCCACTAAAGATTAACCTGATCAACGAATAAGCTATTAAAAATTTACAAATTATAAGCAAAAAACTGACTCACTATCATGGCCACCAAGTTTTGTGACAGCATCCACAAAACGATCATGAAGATCAGCAGTCTATCTCAGTCGTGACTTTGTATCTCTTCTCATCACCACCTCTCGCCGCCCCATCACCGCCATATATTCTGTCCATCTCCATCTCCATCTCCATCTCCATCTCCACCTCGCACCACCACAACTAGTACTACATAAATCTCTTAAAAATTCACTCTATGAATTTCTCTTTAACCCCTCCTCAGGCCATCTTTTATTCTTTGACAAAGGAAAAAAGAAAATTAGAGAACTAAGTAACTAAAGAATCAAGTTCGAATCCAGAACATAGAGAGAAAAAAAAAGGATTGTATATAAAGAAAACAAGATCAAACTGCTGAATTAAGCATTGTTAAAAGGGAAAATTGCAACAGTGGTCCCTAATCTTTTCCATTTTTGCAGACCTTATCCCGACCTTCATTTTGTGCCAACGGATTTCCCTAACCTTTCATAAATATGCAGGTGGGGTCCATCTAGACAGAAATGTACACTTTTCCGTTAGTTGATCGAGAAAATGAGTTTGACCACGTTATTAATTATTTCTATAAGAGTAAAATAATAACTTTATTTATTTTTATATAAAAATAATTAAATAAAAAATAAAAAAAAAATTATCATCTTCCACAACTACCCATCCCATCCTTCTCGAAATTGACTGTATCAAATGTAAGGAGATAAATTTGAATACGCACATCTTGACATGTATCAACAACCATCGTACCTTCATATTTTGCTTTCATAGATGTTACATTCATGCAAATTAGGCATCCCATTGAGATAAATCCTCGAATGCAAGGTCCAACAGCCATGAAGAAGTAGGCCGGATTAGTTCTTTCTATGTCATGAATGATATCCGTATGTNTCTCAAACTCACCTATCGATTCGTTAGAAACTCACTTAATCATCAAATTATTGATAAGCTAATTTAATGCATTAAATTCATAATAAAATCAATACATAAATCTTAAATATTAAAATAAAGGATCACAAGTCGACTAAATTGTTTTCCCTAATATAAAATTAGTTATTCATGCTAGAAGAATAAAAGCAAGAAAAAGTGGAAAGATATTAACAAAAATTGACGAAACGTGAAAATTTCTAGTATTTGCAATGTCTTTTCTCTTTCCCTCCCTTTCCTTTCCTCTTTTCTCTCTGCACGTTTTTTTTCCTCCTACAGTTTTGTTTGACTTCTCTACCTCTACCTCTCTCTTCTCTATCTCTATCTCTTTTCTCTTTTCTCTTTTTCCTTTTCTTCCTTCTTTCTTTCACTGCTTTTTTTTTCCTCTGTCAGTTTTCTCTTCCAATTGTGCATGTCCGCCCCGTCTCTCTCCAATCTTTCCCTTATATATATTGATATACGTAGGGTTTAAATACATATAGATTTAATTTTGGACTTCCAATTAAAATTTTCAATACAAATATATTGAGGCTCATTTAACTCCAGTCTATTTAATATATTATTTCTCTCCAAAGACTTCATCTTTGGATTTTGCTATTTTTCGCCATTTTTGCATTCTTTTCTCCAATTCTTCATTAAACATAACCTACAAAACATAATTTAACATAAATTAGGTAGAATTTAATCCAAAAGACAATAAAATATCATGATTTAAAGCCATAAATAAGTTTGCAAAATGCACTTATCACACCCCCAAACTTGAACCTTTGTTTGTCCTAAAACAAAGTTAAAACCTAACAAACACACAAACAAGCAATGTTAATTACGTAATTGGTGGCCAATCAATCAGGTAAAGCAATAAAATTTAGTTAGCTAACCTGACTTTTTATCTCGGGATTGAAATCATAATATTAAATCTAT
>CAIGRF010139335.1:0-13523 GCA_903798235.1 Fraxinus ornus
CTGATTTTTACCGTATTCCCACTGTAGAGATACGTGCAGCAATACAATGAGGTTGAGCTTTCAGCACTTGGAATGGGTAATTGTTATTTGTTTGATTCTTTGTTTATAGTTCATATATTTTCTGATTTGAAGTTATGATAATTTACACAGACATGCCTCTAATATTTAATCATCTTTATGAGAAATTTATTTGTTGTTAAATTTCTATATGCTTTCGTTGAAATTTGATGATTTTGATTTTTTTTGGGGAAAATCTTCTTACACTTGTATGCTATTAGTATCATTAGCCTTCTGATTATTTATTCTTATGCTTTGTTCGAAAAAAAAAAGAATATAGGATGAGGTAGGAGAGTTGAATGCTGAAAGAGACACAATGTTGCTTGAGCTAGAACGGGAATGTTTGGAGGTGTAATGAGGCAAACATGTGTAGAGCTCAGATTAGGCAGACAATTGCTGACTCTGAAGCTGAATTTGCTGCCATCAGCTCCGCAATGGGATAGCGACCAGTACATATTAGGCAAGTCAGGATATAAAACATTTTAGTGATTAGAATCAATAAATTGCAGTAGATAAAATGTTGTAATGATTTTGAAATATTGATATTGTTCTCGTGAGTTGTTGAATCTACCAGTGAAATTATTTGAATTCAAATATAAATTTAATCAGCCTCGAATTATAGAGCATTAAGATTTAAAGGTGTTTGTAATTTTGAAATACTGTTTTGGCATGAAAACTCGTTAATAGTCACTATTAAGCGTGTAAGAGGAAACATGAATTGACTTAAATCCTAAGATTACCAAATATAAAGTATACATGTAGCTGCAAAAAAAGTAAAGGTAGAGATACATGAGCCAGACTATTACATATGGTGAACAAGAAAAGAAACTACTCATACATTTTTATAGCATCAGATTAGTTTGGGAAAAATATACTACCTCGTGGAGCTGCTGTTCTGAATATTTCTCCAATCACTGATGTTATTGAAGTTAGCAGATTTGTTAATTTTTAAAAATTCTCTATTGTTCAACATTTAAATTTTTATATAGATTTTTGGTTTTTTGGTTTCACAACTGTAGCCTTCTAACATGTTTAATTATATGCTTTCAATTACTTCATTAAAGTGTCATCATGCTTTTGAATTCTTCATTCATTTCATTCCTATTTTTTGGTTGCTTATGAAAAGGCAACAAATATGCTTACTTCAAAAAGTTAAATGTTTCCTTCCATGGCAGAAAAGTAATAATTTATCAACTAATATTTTATGTAACATTCTTGGTATGGTAACATTAAAGAAGCATCTTGCATGTCCTAAAAGGTTAACAATAATCTCCACCTTAACTAAAAGTTACAGCTTCCCAGTTTGAATAAATCTTCAATTCAAAACCAACACCTTTTACTGTTTGTGTTTTCCTCCTACAGGGGACAAGAGGGCAAAATTAAGTAAATAAAATGCAAATTTACCACATTGAAATGCTAAAAGAAATTAGTTTTAAGACATCTTCCAGGTTGTTCAACAGCTGTGCAGCTCTTGATTTTGTAGAAAATGTGATACACCAAAACATATGTTAAGAATCCTTTTTCTTGCCCTAGAACAAATCTTATGGATCATGTAATGAAGTGAGAATGTAACTCATAGATTACTCATTAACAAAACATCCACCTCTGGCATATAATAAGCTTTACCTGATAGTTCCTGTTAGCACACGTCTGAAGGTTACTCTTCTTCATTGAATTGTTAGATATTATTTGCATCCTATGTTTTTTTCAATACCTCTTCTTCTGATTCTAATTCTTTTTCAGTGAAACATTTCATTCTCATTTTTCTTAGTCCATATTTGCTATTATTTATTTGCGATTATAGGTAGAAGAAAATTAAACAACAATGATTTAACCAATGCTACTTTGTATTTCTATTAAAAATGTTTATTACAGAATATCACCATGTGGAAATGCTATTCTCCTTGCTGAGAATAACTCTTATTTAGCATAAATTATAGCCTTGTTCATAGATACTTTCACTTACACAATTTCTTATCTAAATTCATAGCAATAAGCTGTTGCTAAGGTAATTTTCTATCCATCCATATTGCCCGAATCTGCTTAAAATTGTAATTAGTTATGTTCATCAGGCAGAATGACTTTATCTCTGATAACGGTTAAACAATTAGTTCCGATTATAGCCATAAAAATGCCCTCACTGAACCTGTTTGATAAACTGATGCTAAAGCCTAAGAAACATTATAGATTGCTGAGTAACTTATCCTACAAAATAAAGAAAAAACAAGTTTCTTTCCCTTTCTTCCTTTTCCTGTTGATACGTTGGACCTCATATATCATCTGCAATGCTATGCTATAGTCTACATGTGAAGCTATCATAGATGTTTCCGCTTCCCTATTTTATATTCAAATAATATTTTATTGCATCGAAGATTACTGTTAAGTAGCCCATTGGACAGGTAAGATATCTTGGTCACTAAGGGGCTATATGTTCCCTCTCCTTCAGGTTCAATTTATGTAGTATGACATTGGTATCAGGTGTTCTGTTTTGTTTATCTTATAATTATTCTTTTTTATCAACCTACATATTTAACTCTCTCTCCCCCCAATTCTCCAATTTCCAGAAAAACCTTCTTGCAGCAGGATTGGTGTGGTTGAGAGAAATATACACAACAACTGTACCTTGGTCCAGGTATTTGGATAATACTTATATGCCTACTAAACATAGTCATCTACCCCAATTTTACAGCACGGAATCAAGCTTATTAGTCCTAATTCTATTTATTCAACGATTTGTCAAAGTTTTCTTCTTGAGTTCATGTAGGGCTAACAATTGATACCTTCTCGTCCTTATAATTTCGGAAACTCTAATAGTCCATGTGACAATAACACTAATAGAATGATTTGTGAATTAAACTCCTCCTCACTTTATAAAATTCTTCATCACATTGAAACTAAATTCTTTATATCAATTTGTATGAAGTGAGAATATTTTTCAATGATTTACATCTAGAAACGGCTATGCTTTGTTTGACGAAACTATTTTTTTTTTTTTATCATAAATGCCATAGTAACTTCCTTTTGCTTTTGATTTTCCATACTTGAATAGGATAAGATCCAATCTGGAAGACCACACCAAATACGCATTTCTTCATATAACATAATGTAGCTTTCATTTTCCTGTCTTCACTACTTGAAAACAATTACATTAAATTAATTTAGCCTCTCCCTAGATTTTTCTAATGTCATCCCTATTGTTTTGTTTCCCTATACTTTCATGTAAGCTGAGAAGATGGAGACTGTTGAGCCTGAGACTGAGGCTTATGCTATCGCTGACACCAAGGCTGTAAGAACCTACCCACTTTTTATAAATCAGATAATTAACTGAAAAAAATTACGGATTAAATATTTTTGAAAGCCCAGAAATATCATAGTTCCACTTTTTTGAAGTAAAATGAGAATAGCTTAACTTGATGGTTTCTGTTTACCTTGTAACTAATTCTTATTTTAACTTTGTCTTCTAAATATTTTCTATTTTCTTTCAATCCTTTCGTATCTGTTGATGCTTATATGTTTTTGTGTGTCAAAATTTTTCCTGTACAAAAACTTATTATATCATTTCTGCTACGTGAATGTTCAATTCTGCCTACTTTTTCTTAGTCTTACCTTGCCGTAATACTTCGCCTCAGTCTTTTGAAACTGGAACTTAATTACTTCGTCACAAATATGAAAAATCTTCCTACTTTACGGGAATTTGTTCTCCTCAAAGTCTAAACCTTTTCTTTTAAGAGAGTTGCTTCATTTGGATTTGCAGATATTAGTTCAAGAGTTGCCAGCAAACTCTTCTTTTATCGATCTATTGGAAAAGGCTGGTGAAGATAATTTTAGATAGATACCGTATGGATTCCTCCTTAATGAACCTTGGCTGAACCATGAACAAGTCGATGATCCCACCTGCAAGCTAAAAATGGGTAATGTAATTGAATTAACTCTGCCCATACCAGATAAGTCTTTAACAAAGTGCTAGCAGAAGACACAGCGCATGTATAATCATAGTGTTACTATATCAACCACAATGCCTGCTGCCAGTCGACCCAGTACAGTACTATGGACAACTTGAGAAGTTGATCTTCATTTTTTTTCCTTTTGGTGTACCATATGCTCTTACGAAGAAAAATGGTAAACCAAAAATTGTTCAGTAAAAATCACATGAATGTTGTTGCTTTCGCAAATTCATTTGCCTTTGTGATGTTATCGGCTACTATTAGAAACTAGATTACGAAGTTGCATAGAAATGTGATTTATATTGGTAAATTGTTTAATGGAAGTGCTAAAAATTTAATTTGCTTATTTATAGCCATTTGTGGCAAAAGCAGAGGAGCATTTTATTGAATGAACTCACTGGATAGCCAGCGTAACTACATTATCGATTCACTGTCCAAAACATCGGCTTCTATATTGCTGATTTTCCAAATAGCCATCACAATCTTTTGTTTTACCTTGCTGGAAAACTAAAAGCAGTTGTCAATCACATTTGATAACAAAAAACAAGTTGCCCTCTTCTCTCCTGAAGAAGTATGGCACGGAGGCTTGAAATAAAATTGCAAACATAAGCATAAACAAAATCCCATTACTTGATTGATAAATTATCTGTGACCATCCTTTAAACTTTCATGTATATTACTTTTCATTTGCAACAAATACATTTTTAATTCAACATCTTATTATTACAATACTCATTTGTAGATAAAATTATGCTATTTAAACTCAAATGCCAACATGAAAAAGCTTGTAAAAAGTTTGTAACAAAGATTAACGAACTAAAAATTCAATTCATACAATTATACAAACAATACTTTATTTATAATAAAAAAATACCTTCAAATCAATCCACACTATTAAATACCCAACTAAATTACAACACATGCATCGCACGTGTCTACACTAATAATATCAAAACATTGCAGTCCACACATTGAACTTACTCTATTTTGAGTAAAAACACAAACATTATAGTTCAAAAGAGAACAAAAAACTCGAGATAACTAAAAAGTACACCAAAACTCAAGTTATAAATATATCAAGATCAATTATCACGCATTATACAAAAAATTTAAAAACACTTGAGATTTTAAATAATGCAATAAATAAAAAGCTCGAATTACAAAGAATGAACACTTTGATTCATAAACTTACATAATATCTCTATTTCAAACCTCTTGATTCATAGAAAGTCCAAATTGTAAAAAATACATGTATTAGTATCTGAAATGCAACAATCTGACACGAGGTGATACACAAAAAAGTTGGTGTCAATCTTTACTTATAAGGGTTAGAGTATATAATTTTAGACAAATTACTACACAAATTAGAGTTGTTAGGTTTTATATTTTTTTTACACAACTTATAAATAAAAAATAAATAAAAATTGTATAAAAAAATCGATTTCATTCAAATACCCACGGTTTTGGTTCAAAAACCAAGAGCCGATTCTCAATTCTTAGTTTCGATTCCTATTTTTTTGGGAATCGAACTAGAATCTTTGATTTCAATTCGATTTCGATTTGAGAGGTTCGATTTCGGTTAACGTGTTCATGTCTAAGTTGATTGATTAATTGTGTCAGAAAACAAGGAGAAAAGCTTTGGAGAGGTCAGACAAATAACAAATTGATTAGGGACTCAATTGTAAACGTTTGGGGACCGAGTGGACAAATTAGAAAAATCGGATGCCTACATAAAACCCTAAACCCTTGAATACAGAATTGGAAAAATAATGGGGAAGATTTCGTACCTGAGGCTAAAGGGAAGCCAGAATCTTCGGCTGCGCCTCCTGTTATCGACGCTTTCCTCTACTCCTATACTCATCGAGGACATACGCGCCGACGCAACGTGGCCTGGTTTGCTTTCCCACGAGGTGTCACTCCTTCGCCTCCTCGAAAAGGTGTCCGATGATTGCCATGTCGAAATCAACGAAACAGGTACACCGTAACACTTGCTTCTTGTGTGTAATAAGGAATAAACGCGCCACTATTCCACAACCTATTGCTCTAGTACCAAGTTACAAGTTGGTTCTCTAGTTTTATTGAGTTACACACTTAGAATTGTCCAAATTTTTGTTAAATTGTCCGTGCTTCTTGTATGAATAATTTTTTGAAGCTGAGTTTTGATTCACAACTTGGTGCCTTGAAATTCGAAGCAAGACATGTTTTTAAATGAAGATTAGGACAATTTCCGCTAGTAGAAATTGATTGCTTAATTGTAAATTGAAGGTGAGGTTGGGGATCAACTTGTTATTTGGGGACCAATTTGCTATAGTAAGGCAATAGGTTGAGAATCACAGGTGCAATTTTCCTTGCGTAATAATATAAGAGAAAGGCCTAGAGGTTTTCTTTAATGTGTTTGAGATGCTATGTTTTTGGTTAATTTGTGCTCAGGTACAAAACTCAAGTACAAGCCCGGAATAGTGATGGGTGGGAGGAATATAGTACATGACTGTGGAGTGAGTCGATCCATTGGATATTTCTTGGAGCCATTGATTGTACTGGGTTTGTTTGGGAAGAAACCCCTTACAATTAGACTCAAAGGTACGATCTTTGATTGCCAATTTATTATCTTTATGAATGACAATTAGTATTTTAAGCAGTTCCTTTGTCGATAAAATTTTTTAAGCTACTTCAATAAGAAATACTTTTGATGAATAAAAAGTTAAAAGCTAGGATTTGAAAAATTCAGCTTTTTTGATGTTTGCCAATTGTTCTAGGTCTGTTGTCATATTCAAGGCAGCAGAAAATATGCATATGAAGAAATAATTAATTACATTTAAATATGTTAGAAGATCATAGGAAAGATCTATCCGCAGAAGGAACTTACTATGTTTTAGATGTGCGTTGAAAGGTCATACTTGCATTTTGCTGATTTGTCTGCTACTTGAAAATTTTCTGGTGTTATGTATCTGTATTGCTATGTACGTTGGTGTATATTTGTCAAATCTAGTGAAGAAAACTTGTGTGGGTTATCCATTCCTATGTAGCTATATGTTGATCGAGATGGGACAAATGATTGATTGATGGATGCCATGCTTTGGCTTGTCTTGTTTTTAGCCAAATTCAATTTATTTTTTTATATTTTAATAGATTGCTGATTCCTAACAATCTCATCAAACTTAATGAAGTACCAGGTTAAGCTTACAACTCTTGTTTATGAGTTCCATGCTTTAAACCAATATCAGATTGTAGTTATGTTTGAGTACTATAAATCTTTTCTGCTGCAAGTAATTTCCAGGAGGAAACTGGATATTTTGAAACCTTTTTGAGCCTCTGCTTTCTTATATTTGTGTTAAGTGGATTTAGTGAGGATCAAGTAACCAATTTGAGCACTCAACACTTGGACTGACCTATGGTATGGTATTCCGGTACTTTATTTTAGGTGTAAAATCTCAAATTTTGGTAAACCTGGTATCTGTACGAACATCCATGCCCAGGTTCTCTGGGCGAGTCCATGTAAAATAGGCTTATATAAAAGTAAACTGTGATCCTAGAAGTTGGGTATTTTCCACTTTCCAGTTGGTGTTGATCTAGGTTGGACTTGTGGATTTACTAAAATTTAAGAATCATGGCTTCTAATATAAAAATATGGACGTACAATAGCATAAATTTAGTAAAGTTAATCTTAGGATGTTATGAGGATCTGTTCAATGGAAGAATGTTTGCTATAACTTAAAATGACATTAGTGGAGATACATCTTGTTACTTTCTTTGTAAGAATTATCCATGGTTTAGTTCCTGGCTGTTTCATGTATCAGAGTTGTGTCCTCCTAGGCAGTATTGGAGACAAACGAGGTGTTACATCGAGTATCTTCTATTGTCCAACCTGAACATGGGTATGACTTCGACATGGTATCCAATGTTTCGGAGTTGCATAGAAGAGAAAAATCTGAATAAGCAGTATGCATATATTCTTTGTTTACTTGAGCAAGCAGGACTTTTGTTAACTTGTGTGAACAAAAATAAGACATAACAAAAAACTGTATTTAGTCAGTCACAAGTCAATATATGGTTTGGCAAAGTAATAACAGCACCTAAATAGATCATCATTTGCCACCTACTGATACTGCTTTGTTTTGCTCAACATTATCTATCATGGCCAAGGCAGCTGAAGCGTGAGCTTTTATCTACAGTTGGCTGGATTTCCATCTTTAATTCTCTATTCAGGGACATGCTCATGATTTCCAGTTTGGTTATTTATAAAATCAGATACGCTCAACTGTTTCTTCAGCAGAACTAAGGGGTTGTTTGATAAAGCTTTTGATAAAAGTTTTAGTAGATTTTGATAAAAATTGATGAAATGTGTGGTTGAAAAGTTTATAAAAGTTGTGGGTCTTATGAAATGTGTAGCTAAAAAGTGATTGTTGACTTTGGCCTCAACTTTTTAGCAACTTTTTTAAGTATCCCATCCCATACAAGCACTAAGCTAGATTTAATTTGTTTGAATGTGAATTGAACCAAAACAAACTTGAATCTAAAATCCAATAAAATTTCCAACGCGAGCCAAAATTTAAATTGCGGATAAAATTGCAGTAGTTAAATGCAAATTAAAGAATAAAAAAAAAGTAAAATAAATCAGTACCTGTTCTCTCACTAGTAGTGCATCTTCTATTTCATATACAGCATCACGTTTTGCATCTAATTTTGGTGGCTGATTGTGTTGGACTTGTAGACACCTAGGAAGTCCTATAAACATAATATTTATTAGGTTTGAGATGGGTGTTCAGTGATATAGAAAGAACTATGGTCCATCTTGGGTTAGGTTGTAAATGCTTAAAATGATGAGTGATCCAGAGGTTCCAGTGTCTCTAAATCTCGAGTCAATGGTCTCAAATCACATGGCAAGCTCTGTACCATTAGCAAGTAGGAAAGCTATAAAATTTTATATTTATCTGGTTTTTAGTTCAGTTCTGCTTGACTCTTCCGTAACTGAAACTGATTTGGAAACCAATATTTACAAAACAAAAAGCTCATAGGACTTGAGATATTGATCTATTGCTAATTCAGTTCAGTTTAAATAGATTTCTGTTTGGAAACCAAATTCTACAGTTGCTACGTCTATGCTTTCTTTGTATATAGTTATACAACAGAATGCTCGTTGCAACCTTGAGAGTTGTTATTTAAACTGCCTGCCCCTTTCAGGTATTACAAATGATTCCAAGGACCCCTCAGTTGATACATTTAAATCTGCTACTTTACCCATGTTGAAGCGATTTGGAGTACCTCCAGAAGGACTTGAACTGAAAATTGAAAGTCGAGGTGTCCCTCCCCATGGTGGTGGAGAAATTATCCTGTCTATTCCCATTGTCCAAGATAGTCTAAAGGTAAGTACTCTCACATTATTACTTTCCCCCCAACTCTCTCTCTCACTCTCTCTCTCCCCCTCCCCGTGTGTGTGCGTCAGTTGTCTTCATTTTATATTTTTTTACATCATGCAGGCAATCTCCTGGATTGATGAAGGCATGGTGAAGAGGATTAGAGGGATTAGTTTCTCAACCAGAGTATCTGTTCAGTTTGAGAATACCATGAGACATGCTGCTCGTGGTATTTTGAACCATTTGCTTCCAGATATATACATATTTACTGATCATAAAGCTGGCCCACAAGCTGGAAAGTACGTTTATTTTCCGAGTCCATAATGCAGTGACAGTTTAAATGTACAAACTGTAAAAGAAAAACTCCATAGAAATGTTTTTCTGCAATGCTAATCAGAATTTCTCGCATTTATCTTTGCCTGCAACTGCAGGTCGCCCGGTTATGGAATTACACTGGTCGCTGAAACCACGTCAGGTTGCTTCATATCTGCCGACACTGTAATTTCATATGCATCAGGAAAGGAAGATGGTATAATTGAGGACGAGGAGAATAAAGAATTGAGCCCACCGGAGGATGTTGGAGAGCATATTGCCTCTACGCTACTCGGGGAGATTGAACAAGGTGGTGTGGTTGATTCAACTCATCAGGTTTGTTTATAAAACTTGCTCCTCCTTAATGTCGTTAACTTTGATTTGTCTGTTGTCTATTAGATTGTTGGGATTGATCATATATCAGGCACTGGTCAAGTTTATTATGCAAAAACTTGGTTGCTTTTATATATGTATCCTGAGGTGCTTAAATTAAAAAAAATAGCTTTGCCCAAAATATGGAATATGTATTGTACTCGTACACATCCAAGTTTACTAAAATGGCACTAATATAACAAGATTACCGGATTCTGAATAATGTTTTTCACATCCCATATCCATAAAACATAAACGAGGTGGGTGCTTTCCAAATTTATGTTGTAACGGAAGGTAGTATTTTCCCTTTATTTTGCAGGGTTTGTTGTTTATTCTCTGTGCACTATGTCCCCAAGATGTTTCAAAGGTTCGCGTTGGACAGCTTGCGCCATATGGAATTGAAGTGCTTAGGCACATCAGAGATTTTCTAGGCGTTAAGTTTGTTATTAAGCCTGATCCATCTACTAGGACTGTGATTCTTAAATGTGTTGGATGTGGATTGAAGAATTTGTCGAGAAAAATTTCGTGAGAACAATCGAATTTTTGGGTATTTCCATCCCTTGAGACGGGCACATGAGGCATGCCACCCGTGCAACATATATGTGCTTTAAAAGTATACTGCAGATTGCATTGTCTAGTATCTCAGTATATTTTCGTAGGCATGAAATTTTGATGTGATATTTTTCCTGTAGCAAGTAATATATGACTGTCTGAAGTCACAATTTCATCGAATTTGATTGAAACAATTATTGGATTTGTGGATCGACGAATTGGCAACAGTGTTCACTGTTCAAGCACCTAATTTTTCTTGTTCAGCATTTATTTCCGAATGCTTATGTGGATGTTACGCAGGGAGAAATATACACGTAGTTTCTTGTCATTAGAAATTAAGTATTGATGATACCTAAATCGTAAATCAATGGCAAACAGACCCAACTCAAAATTATACCGTTTTGATCAAAGCAAGCTGAAGAAATCCAGAGTCAAAATCTAGTTCGATTGGTTTAGCATCCACGTATTGTAGGTTGTAAGAGTACGGTGATTACATTATGTTAAGTTCAATTATGGTAGTCCAATTTCTTGTAAGTTGAAAGTTGTTTTCACATTTAAACATCGTGAAGTGGGATTGAATTGCCCATTCGAGCTTCTTGGGTTCTAATATTACATTAAAATCTTTTGGTAGTTACAATGTTGCAATCAAATTAGTTTTATTACTGTGAGGAGGTTATCCAAGTACAAGTGGTATATATGCAAAGTATGAACTAATTAATAATGAATTAATGGAGCAGGGAAGACACCAATTTTGCACTCTTTAATGTCAATTGAATCGAAATTTTGCTGCTTGAGAAAAAAAAAAAAAAAACCTCAAGCACAGGGAAGACTCCAGTTTTTTTCCTTAAATTACTTTAGTAACTGTTAGTTGAATCCAAATCATATTCCTTGCGATAAATGCTATGTGTGATTGTTTCCAAGGGTCTTATTATGTTTTGTGCAGTTTCAAATATTTATTTTCATTCTGCAATTCTCATGGAAATGATCGCTCCTTTACGACTGTATACTATATTGAATAAGACTACACATTTTAAAGAAATAAAAACAGATAAATATTCTTTGTTCAACAGTTTAGTACTGTTTAATAAATGTGCCCTTCGAAGAGCTTGTGAGCATGTTCGGTTTAGCTTAAAAGCTAAATCTTGACTTTTTTAGATCACTACAATATAAAAGAGCCAAGAGGTTTGGCTCCACGTGTCGCTTTTTCCCATCGTCGTAATTCCTTTTTTCCAGCTTTCTTCTTCGTTTTCACACGCAACCAACCACCAATTTTCACCAACTGTCCTTTCTCTTCTTTTTTTTACCTTCTCTTTTTCCTCTCCTAATCCCGATTTTCACCGCCTCAGTAAGCTTATTCTGGTTGGATTGAGCCAGTTAAGATGAGTTGTGCATATTTTCCATTGTGCTGGAGGGGGTGTTGGTTGAGTGTGATATGCATTTTTATTCTTGCCAGATTCATATTTTCTATTTTTCTTGAAGGAAGTGTTAGTGTGATAACGATGAAAATGAAAAAATGAAGTGAATAGTTGCCTACATCTCACATACAGAGTGCACTGGAGAAAGTCCTCGGTTACCAACGGCGGTGTCCCCGTCTGGAGACACCAACGAAGACATCGGTGGGAGAAGGAGACACGGCGGTGTCTTCGTCTAGCATGGAGGCACCGACAGTGCCTCCGTCTCGCACGGAGACACCGCAGTTCACACAGAGGCACGTGGTGTCTCCGTGCACAACGGAGGCACCGACTATTTCTCTATTGCCCACGGAGATACCGTGTCACGAATGAGACATCAGAGACATGGCACGATGCCCATACCTCTGGTTTTTGTATTTTTGGTGAAAGATAGGCTGGCACGCAATTCACCGTTAAAGGCATGGAGATAGCAGCTATCTCCATCCTGGATGGAGACACGCCCGTGTCTCCAATGGAGGCATGGCAAAGTGGTGACTTAGATATTCTACAATAATAATTGATTTATCCCTTGTCCCCATTATATATGCATGCTATAGTACTCCTTTTTAAAGGTTATACCACCTCTCGCATTGCTTAACTGGATGGTTCTCTTCAGTTTGCTCTGTGTGTATGCTCTTTAGTGTTTATCATCGTACTTTTTATCACAAAAATTGATGCCTTTTTTTTTTTTAATATAATGGCAGATGAGGAATTATCTTATGATAATTTGGCTTCAGGATTGAAGGAAGCTCTTCAAATTGACAAGTCTGCATTTGATGCAGATCGTTTGCAAAAGTACACTAGTAATCTGATTTCAAGCTACATTTTCCATTTTACATCCTCATTCTGCTGCGTCCTTGTACATATTTGTCAAAGGTCTTTCTCAATATTACATAACTAGCTTGAAGTCTACTGAAAAAGGGTAAAAGATGAAATTGAAACTGAGTAGGGAGGACTTAGTAACTTAAATCTGATTGCGATGAGTTTTTGGCTGCTAGAACTTTCACTAAATAAAGAAAAAACACATCTAATATACGTACATTCCTATCAATCTAATGAAGAATTCAAGGTAGCTAACCACCTCCTTTCCCTTTCCTTCAATTTAAGGTAATTGATATTTTGTTGTTTTGAGTTAAAATTTGAATAATCGAGTAGTATAGGCTTGTGGAGTAGTGGATTGTGTTTGTGAAGTGCAAAAATCATGGCTTGATTTAGAAGTAATCTCTTCAAATTTTTAGGAAAAATAGATTGAAAGTGTTTGCTAAAATGACAAGTGGAAAATTAGTATATAATTAGTCTAAACTACCAATTTGATTGAGTGAAAAAATCTTAACAAACTCATATTGCATTCAAAAAATAAAATAAAAACCGTGCCTCCATTCTGAATGGAGGCACAAGCCGTGCATCCATTTTGGACGGAGGCATTTTTTTTTTTTTTTTTTTTTATAATGCAATATTAGTTCAATCAAATTCGTGCCTCC